>CAIGRR010135661.1:15000-20000 GCA_903798365.1 Fraxinus sp. 1973-6204 | reverse complement strand
AAAATCAACAGGCTAGGTTTGGAACCCTTGTCGCAGCCCTCGAGAAGCTGGAAAGTACCCATGTGGCACACCATCCACAAGCACTCCAAAGTGTTCATTACATAAACATCCATGTATAAAATTCCACCATTTATCACAAAAGCTCATTCGATCCAAAAAGAGGCTTTTGCCATATCCTTACTTTCTTTTGACCCCCCTCCCTCCTATTATATTAAGCCTTTAGGTTTAGTTTAAATCCCCTATCACTTAAAGCCACCTCGTGAGCCAAGGAGATCTTCTCTACTTAGTCCTTTAACAAAAAAAAAGCCCTCTGAAAAATGATTCTAGGGAGAATCAAACTCATTCTTCGAGCTAGAGAGAATTTTTTAGAAAAAGTTACAAAGCTCTCCAAAAAATATCCCATAAATAATAAATAAAGGTAGGTCGAAATTGGTGAAAATGTAAAGCACGGAATAAGGGCAATTCAATTTGAATTCAAACTTAGGGTGCCGAAGGCGCCTTCAGAAAAGAAATTTTGAACCCCCTGACCAGGTCGTCTTCAAAAATCTGCCAACAGTGAGAATAAAAGAGACCTGGGAATCCATCAATTTAAAAGATAGGAGAGGCGCAGCCCCCAACCAAGGGAGCGCTTACGTCCAGTATGTCCCCCCTTATTCCCGACATGCTATGGTGCCCCAGGGCCGTCTCGCGAAGATCTTCGATCCGAACCTTCGCATCTACTCTCTCTCTCTCTTAGAGTATGAACCACGCCTTCGCTATCGCAAGAATATAGCGATCGAAGAGCTATGGCTCAGCTGCTTCGCGTATTACACCGTATTGCCCGAAGGGGGCATGCTGCAAGAGCGTAGGTGAGTGATAAGCGTAGGAGGCGTGCCCGAAGGGCAGCGGCAGCAGTGTGGTTCCACATGCCGTCGCTAGATTGAGATCTGCAGGGTGGCGGGTACTTCGACTGCCTTGTATCAGGTGAAGAGAAGGGGGTGGTAGGCTTAGTAGGGCTCGAACCTACAATATCACCGTTATGAGCGGTACGTTTCAACCAATTAAACTATAAGCCCTTACGGATCTCTACATGCAATTCGCTCACTTAGGGAAGAGCGGATGGAAAGAGGAGGCCTTTGCTCTATCTGCTTCTTCCTCTTCCCAGGAATGAACAATTGGATTCAAAAAAATGATTTTTCTATTTTATTTTATTATTGTTTATAGATAGATATAGAATATTCTATATCTATTATTATTATAAATAATATAATTTAAGCAAGCGGCCCTTTCGCGACTCAAACAGCCGGTCCACTTTCCGGCTCGCAACGGCTCAAACGGGCGGGGGCTCTCTATTTGCTTGCAATGCCGGCTGTTCGCCTTTAGTTAGAAGTAGAAGTAGAGGGTTTTTTTGAACACACTAAAAATAAAAAAAAAAAGTCAAAAAGTATGGATGAAGTAAGAAAAAGTACATAAGGAGTGAGAAAGAAAAACTTGGTTACGGGAACCGAAGGTTAGGCCGACTACTTTAGTAGAGATACACCTAATAAAGTTTATTCCTACCCTTCCCCTTTCTGTCAATGTTGCCAATTCCCAGAATACTAATGTACCCTCGTGTATACAGTTGTCCAACTACTTTCTTCTTCCGACTTCTTTTTCCGCATCTGTCGTATTCGGGAAAGCTTGCTTCGTGGCGGAGCATTTAGCAATGCCAGCAGCCTGGTGAGGGCTGGCTGTCTGAGGACAGGTTAAGGCAGGGCCTGCTGGGCTTGCTTCTCATGAGATTGGGTGAGGGAATCGGAAAGGGGCTCATAAACCGGGCTTTTGGGCACACGGAAAAGGGGAAGTGGATAGAGGGTGCTTCTCAGCTAGAGTTGGGGGTGGGGTCGCTAAAGTGGCTAGGGTGAGTCTTCCTACACGGCTGGACGCCCGGTTCTAGACAAAGGGGGGTTACCACCACATCCTTTCCCGATAGACTCGAAGCTCTTCATAGTCAGGCGGGGTAGAAAATCTTCTCTCAAAAAGAGACAGACCAGAGATGACAGAGGAAGGTATTCGATTCAAAAAATATACGGCAGTCAAAACAGCTTCATCCAAAAATTGACTAAGGACAGAAGCAAGCTACAAGCATTAGCAACCGCTTTCGTTTAACCTTATGTAAAAAAACTCAAAAAGAAGCAGCGAAGAAAACAAGACACTAAGTTGTTGCGCTAACTCGCTAGCGCTAGCGCACTACGGCTTTTCAGCTTCCTGCAGGTCCTTTCATTCCCTCCGCCTTATACGGACTTAAAAGAGTACCTAAGGCGTATTAGTGGTTTATTTTCAAAAGGGCTTTATTTTGACCGTAGCTTTTAGACAGCTAACAGCTAAGCCACTAATCACACAGTCACTACTGAGACAGCTCATAAAAGTCGTTTCACCCCTATTCCCTCTAAAGCTTCTCTTAGGAGAATCCCTTCGCTACACTCGACTTAAAGGCACCTACGAACTCACTCATAAGGAAACTCGTCAAGTAGGTCTTTCGAGCCTTTTTACAAACTAAAGTCCTAAAGAAAAGCAACCCCAATCCCTCCCCAGCCCAGGTCAAAGGTCTCCCCGCTCTTTTTTTTTTTCAGGGGTAGAGTCAAGTTCGTTACGATCAGCAAATCAGCCCCGCATCGTATCGATAGCCGATTCAGATCACCTACCCAAGCCTGCCTAACCTAATTGTGTGTGAGCAATGAATCGTGACAAGTCGACCGATCCATAATGAAAGCACCTGTAGATAGAAGCCGTTTGTCGACCGGTGGACTCATCCTCAATGCCGTTTAGGCTCCCCTGTTCAGTCGGTTGTCTGCCGCCTTTCTTTCCCATGCCCGAGATGGCCTTATGGGTAGCAGCCTCCAACAGAGATAGAGATGGCTTTGTGGTCAACTTCTATTCTGCTTGTTGGAAGGTTCGTCCGGATCTCTTCCCAGGTCAACCCACTCAATATCCGAGAGAGGGTAGGCTTTTGGCGGCCGCAGAGACGGCGGATAACGCAGCGGATGATACGTACTTGGAAATAACCGGATCATAGAAAAGTTTTTTCATGCCTTGACTCTACCTCGGTTTGTTCGGAAATCATGGTAGTCTTTTCATGGAGATTATTGGGAACGGAAATGGGCCTGGGGTTAAGAACAACGACAGAACTGCCTTCTGTCTGTTGCCATGGAATGTATAGGTAGGGTTTTATGCTTGGAAAGCCCGTTCCGCGCTCTCTATCCCCTATTTTTTGAGGTCCCCATGAATCTTTAGTATTCGTGTTCGCTGAATTCCATCCAGCCTTCTTTCATGGATAATCATTAGTATTCCTCTCGCTAGCTATCCTTAGTAAGAGGGGGAGGACTTGATGTGACTACTATTAGACCTCCAATCCGGAAAGACTCTACAATCATTATGAGCGGATAAACCTTTCCTTTCCCTTCTATAGAGAGGTTGCCCCTTTCTCCCCGGGTAGTTCACTCACTCCCAGTGCCTACCATTTCTATATACTTTTTAAAATAGAGAGGGAGAGCTAGGAGTGGAAGAGCGCCCTCTCTTTTCTTCGGGAAATCGAGTTAGCTGGGCTGGTTCCCTGTCCCCGATATGTAACGAAAAGATTGATTGGTTTATCGCATTCATTCATGAAAGCACTTGCCTCTCTCTGGTGGGCCTTTACTTTTAAAATAGAAGAGAGGTAGTCGCAGCAGGTTTGGAACCCTGTCCTATCACCTTTATCAAATCCCTAGCTCTCTTCCTTAGTGCAACTGTCCTATTCTTACCATGGGAATATCTATCTTTCTTTTTTGTTTCATATCTATACTTTCGGATATAAAAGCGGACGGTATCGTATATGAAGAAAGAGATTGTTGACGTTAGTAGACTAATCTATTCATTGGTAGGGCATTTCTTCCTGTGACCGCCTTTCCTACCAAAAAGCTAACCCAACAAAATCCGGGTTTTTTCTAGACTAGACCTTCGGGATTTTGTTGGGGTTCATACATGCATTGATCCAGTCGAAGAACCTGCTTCAGAGCGACTACTCCGCCTAGCGTATCTTACTGCCCGCCCCGGGTTCTATATGCTCGGTTCCACAATCAATCCCAGATTCATCTATTTGAGGGAGGTCCAATTCCGCGCTCTTCTAATTGCTTAGAAGGGTTCAAGAACCCTTTACTTTACATCTAGGGCTCATCGAAGCCCTATTCTGTATATTCAGGAACAGGGCTATCAAATGGTCGACTGTGAAACCCATCAGGGTTAAAAAAGAGTATACTTTAAGCCCTCGATCGGCAATCGTTCAACGGACTACTTTTGCGATGTCTGTCACATAAAGAAGCTCAGCAAGCCTTGCAAGAAGTACATGCTTTACTAATAGGGGCATAGTAATAGTGGTTTGCTGGGTTGGTTTTGCTCTCTACCTTCTCACGGGGGGATGGAAACAAGAGAGGTCAACTGGAGTGGAAGCCAAAGGACGGGGCCGAGAATCTGTGATCGATCCGAAGAACCACTGCCAGATACGATTCTGCTCCCCCTTCGTACTACCAAAAAATGAGATTCTTGCCCGGCTTTCTTTCGGCTTAAGAAGGCTGCAGTGAGAATGAGGATCACTTCGGAACTCTAGGGGAATGGGCGTTTTAGGGCGGGATCTAAAAGCTCTCCAACGTGTTGCGGAGCCTTCGGCCGTGAGAGGGTCTTTTGGCTTCCTCAGGGCCGTGTGAAGCTTAACTTGCTTTAGCAGCCATGTGATGATTCAAGTTCGTGGTAGCCGTAGTAGCTGGGCGAAGCGGTAGCGAAGCTCAGGTGGTAATGCAAGTGCGCGGTGAGCGTAGTAGCCCCCTCGGGCATGCTCTTTGTCCAAGCAAGCGAAGAGCTAGTGAGGGCCGGAATGGAATATCGTATGTAGTGTAGAATCAGATCTGAAGCTCTTTGGAATTGGAACAAGCGAGGGACGAGTGACCACAAGCTCCGCTTAAGCGCTCGACATGTAGTTAGCTTAAAACATGTTCATCATGTGGCCGAGC
>CAIGRR010135661.1:0-10000 GCA_903798365.1 Fraxinus sp. 1973-6204 | reverse complement strand
CATTCGATTCTCCTTAGCACAAGCACTAAGTAAGCAAGCTACCTTGACCGGATCACATAGCGTTAGCGGAGTGGTAAACTTCGCAGCAGGAACAGTCTTTTACTTTATTACGGAAAAATCGCGAAAAACCTTGCTGCTCGTTCAACGCACGTTAAGTACTCTTCTATCGCGCTTGTGGAGCCCTTTTGAGTTGAGCTTAGCAGGAGCTTATCCGCTTCGGTCTTATTCCTGCTTTACCTTATATATACTATCATCATAACAATTATTAGTTGAGTGCAGCAAAAGCTCTGCCGTTAGGCTAATTCCTGAGTAGGGAACCGAAGGCGAGCGCTTTCAATGCCTGTCCTAGTCTGCTTCTTGAAGCCCGATGCGCGCTATAGGGCTCGATGAGTGGCCTTTCTCCGCGCTTCTATTGAGTGAAGCACCGAGCCTACGCTTCTCCTTAGGAATGCACCCTTTAGTTTAGGCTAGTTCCTGATTCAGTCAATTCAAACAAGCTAAGAACCCAGCAGCCAACTCAAGAGGTTACCATTACTCCGAATCAAATTAATGCGGCTTTCAAACAATGATGGTATATAACTTCTCTTTTCTTCAATTCTTTACTGAAGAGTAGTGGGAGTAAGTGAGTGAGGGTTCGATTATTCAATTGGCATGGGTCGAAGGCAAGAGGTTCATTGCAAGCCCCCCTGACCCGGTCGTGTATGTACCCGAGATGCGTGCAAGGCTCGCCTGCAGTATCAAACGTACGGAAGGATGCTATCGAGTCCTGCCTTGAAACTGGAGTTCAAGTAATCACCTACTTTCTTTACCAGGTCAATGCTGCTGAGTTTGTACAGAAAGGAGTCTAATCATGGAGCTCTAGCCGGTAGCAATATAGTCTGACGTAACCGGGGCTTTGCCTGCTCCACGAGATATAAATCCCCTGGGGTGCGACCCTACCTGCTCTTGTCTCCACTAAGATTAGACTGCGAGCTTCTGGGCATTCTCATAGTTTCCAATCTTTCTAGTGAGAGCTTGTGATCCTCGCATTGAGCGAAGTGTGCTTAATCGACGTTCTCTATACCCTCAAGATCAGACAAAGGAGGACAGGGAATTGCGTCCCGAACTCACTTATTAATAAGATAAATGAGCCGCCTCCTGAAAAAACTTCTTCTCTTATGTCATTTCACGGGGGGACATATCATCTTTTATTGATACATTTGAGAAGTGAAACAGAGAATAAAAAGAGAACGGAGTGGAATGAGCGGGGCACTTGGGCTTGACCGGCAGGGAGAGAGAGAAAGAAAGATAATCCTTCCTTGATTAGCCGCGGGTAATATAAAAGGGGATTAATCTCATTACACCTTCCTCGAAAGATTCTTCAAACAGGCATCCCCATCAATACAAGAGAAGAGATGTTCTCCATCGTTAAGCCTAGCTACAGAGTCGTTTAGCTTTGAAAGGGAAGAAGTTAGGATGTGAACCCAAGGAAGAGAGGTTAGAACTAGACTAGCTCGGCGGAGAGGACTAGGAGAGGAGGTGTAGGCTTGACTTCGATCTTCCGGTTTGTTTTAGAAAAAAGTCATTCTTTTGAAGTAGATTCAAAGGTTTAGTTCCTTTCGGCTTCTCAAATGTCTTGAAGTTGCAATGTCCCCTTCTCATGACTAGGATGTGAGGGAACTTACTTCTATGCCACTTACTTCAGGCTAGGCAAAAAGGAGAGGTTAGTTTAGGAAATAGAATTCAAAGAGAAGCCAAAGACAACAAGAAAGCCATAAAGATACTACATCGTCCCTTTTATCGATAATCTAACTTCAAAAAATGGGAACTGTCGCCACAAAGGGGCTAGGGGATTCGAACAAAAATATTCCATCCAGGACCCCTCACGCATAGAAGAAATAACGACTTTCAAAGAGAAGTCGTTCTAGGATAGGGGCTACTGGCATAAAACCCGACCTGAGGAGGGCAAGGTAGCTAGCCCGAAGCGAGAGGTAAGTTTGGGGCATCTTACCCAAAGCGAAGAGCGAAGGGCATCTCATTAATATCTTTTTTTCTCCCTCCTTGAGCTATTGGATGCTAGACCTTTCTTTCCAAAAAATCGACTGTAGTTGAGGTGGCATCAATACCAGAGAAGAGAACTGATTTACTTTCAAAGCAAAGTTAGGGAACCAGATCGACTATGTACAAACTCAACTTTATCTCTGCCGCTAGAAAGGGGGTTCCTAGCTACTCGACCGACTAAAGCTAAAAGGAGAGTTGCTCAACCGGGTACGTTACCAGCTCAACATAATCTGGCGAAGGTTGGGGGTCACAAACTGAATCAGGAGAAGCTTTACAAAGTAGGTGGGTTCATAGCTAGACTAAGTCTGAAACTGAAAGAAGTGAACTTCAAGCTGAAAGCCGGTAATCAGGCAATGGCAATGCAGCTCAGGAGCGAAAGAAGCAAGACCGATGAATAAATAGAAATAAGAACTTTTCATTTTCAGTCGGTTTAGCTCATAGTCTTAGCAATTTTCAAAAGAGCAAAAACAATATAATCAGAAATCGAGTTCATCTTACCATCTCCAAGGAAAGCTTGCACCTTCCTCCGTTTAGAATATCCCTCCGGCCGGTTTTCACTCTTGCTTCAACAGGTGTTTACCTCCGATGTTTAGCTCGCAGTGAGTAGCTAGGTCTTCGAGCTTGGCCGAAGGGCTAGTTCGAGGTTCTAGCTTGAGTTCTTAGCAGCTGGCAGTAGGAGCTTTAGTTGACTGTAGCTTCTCGGTGCTTAGGGAATTCCTAAACAGCCTGCTGATGATTCGCCAGCTTGACTGCCTCTATTGCCTCTCCGGGATGAGAAGTGATCGGTATATTAACCTATCTTCCGGATGGAGTCTTCCTATTTCGTTTCGGGCGGGGGAGGAGGAAGAACAAAGAGGGATTGCAGTAGTTAGACACTCGACTGCCAAGTGAAGTAGACAGCTACTTTGTAGTTCAGCACCGGAAAGATTCACTGAACGTTCATTAGATGAAGCTGCTCAAGAGGTCATCGAGGAGTTATAACCACAGTAAGGGAGCTTGCCTCGAGGAGAAGAGATCGGAGAGCCTTCTTCTACCGGAAGCAAGTATAGAATTTAGAGTCACAAAGGGCTACACAAGAACAAGTTTTGGAAGGAGTCACTGGAGCTGCGGAGCCACCTGCCGAAGAGAAGATCGAGGAAATTCCAAGAATGACAGTGGAGGAACAGGCCTTAGTGGCCCAACCAATAAGACTACATTCTATTCCTATTTGCTTGTCTTTCATTCCGGAGCAATTCGTTAATGCTAATGCGGAAGCAGCATTCCATTAAGCTTTTCAAAAAGAGTCCGGGACACGGTTTTCGAAGAACGGCAAAGGCTTTTCAGAGTCATCCAAGTCTGGTACTGAGTCGATGTACCAACAGTCATCCATTCCTTTCCTTGATTAGTATACAAAGATATAAAGAATCCATTTCTGTTCCTTGTTCCAACTCTGATTCTGATGATGGCCTTGGTTCCAGTTACCTTGGCCTTCTCGTCGACCTCGTCCTCTTTGCTTTGGTTTCCTCTTCCTTAAGATTTTGAGTTGGCTGTGTTGCTGCGCAGAATTCTGTTGAAATCCGCGGCCTGTAGTTCCGTATGGGTACGTCTACTTTTGAATATGCTTGCTGTATTTCGTTTAGTCGTTTAGTGAGTGTGTTATCGAGTGTAGCGATGGGATTCCTGAGCTTTTGAGACCTCTTCTCATCCTCTGTTGCGAGGCTTCGCCGATTGCATTTGATTATATCTTCTTCGTGCTCTCGGATACTGGCCATATGTTCCGCGAGCCCCGTGCCTTGCTATTTGCTCAGAATTCTAGGTGTGCATCAATTATTGCTTTCAGCTGTTGCAGCAGCCTCGTCAGCAGCGAAATATTCCCTCTGGCGATTTGCAGCTTCTTCAATAGCAGCACTAGCTTCGGCGACTTGCCGTTGAACCTCTTCGGCATACTTTTCACTGGTATGGCAGAGACGCCTTGAATTCACGGATTGCAGCAGATACCTGCGATGTGAGAGCTTCCATGCCGACATGTCTACGCCTGCAGCCCTTTCAGTGTCGGTGGCTATAAATGCCGTCCCAAGCCTTCATAGCTATAGCTTTGCTTCCTTGCGGTTAAAAAGACCATTGTCAACACTTCTTCTGATGGTGCATTCTATTCTTTCTTCTGAAGCTGTGTCATCTAGCCAAGGAACATTACTCGGATCTTAAGTAGCTTGTGTTGTGAAGCGCTCCCTAAGCTAATGCTAATGGGTGCCCTGGTATGAGAAGGTTCAGAAGAAGCCGGCATACTAGGGTCAGTTTCGCTTCTTGTAGCAGATATGGTATGTTCTCCTGCTGCCGAAGAAATATCCCTATTAGGGGAAGATGACCTCTCGGGGCTTGCTCCCCGGTTATTGGTGTACTTTACTCAACCTTTTTCTGAAGAGCTAGTTGTTTTGTCACTTTCCGTCGCTGCAGCCTGCTCTTATTCTGGTGATCTCTCGGCGACATCATCAGCTACTTCTTTATCATAAGAAAGAGAGGAAGTCGATGAACTCTCCGTCGCTGGAGCTTGCCTCTGTTTGCCAAAAAACAACCTCACTTGTATGGTTGTCGCTTCACAGGATGTTGACTTCTTCTTTCGCAACTTCATGAGTTGTTGCACTTCCGGAGTCGCGGGCCCGGGAACATCTTTCTCCATTTCTGGCTCAACCCTAGTATCTGTAAGCGAGACAAGCCTGTCTAAGGACCAATTTGCAATCATTATCATGATATTATTAAGCTAAGTTGTTCATTGGGGATAGTTGTCAAGAACTCAGGGATTGATTGATGCTGCCACCCTAGATTCCCTTCGGCGGGAGAAGTCCCCAAAGTCAGGTTTTCTTCCTTGAGACTTGACACTGTAGAAAGTCTTCCTATTAAGCTAAGGCCGGATTCTCTTTTTCTTCCGACGATCTTCGTTGCTGATTCCTCCATCCTAGGAGGGGAAGTTTCTCTTTCATCATCAGCAAGAGATTGAAATCTCCTGGAATATTGACATCAATTGCTGCAAAGGCAATCACAAGTGAAGCAGAGAAAAAAGATTTGCATGCAAGCATGTGAATAAATTCGATTCTATTTGATACTTACCAGGTATCTCAGAGGCTGGTTTCGCACCCGTCTCCATCTCCATTGCAGCAGATTCATTGATTCCAACCGAAGCTGGAATCTCTTCTGCTATCTTCTCTCTTTCTGTCCTACCGGGAACCTCTACCTCGATGCTATCAAGGACCTCTTTCAGAACGTCCACATGCTCTTCAGTTACATCAGTTGCTTGGGCACTCAAGATTCGATTGTCGCTTCATCCACAACAGGTTGCTCATCAAGGATTGGCCCCCTATCCACTTCCATGGCAGTAACCGCCTCATCCACTACATCCTCAGGAGTTGATTGAGCTGCATCCGCTGCCTCAGCTTCTGCAACCGGGACTTTCACATCTCCGGTAAATTCGATCTCGATCCTTTATGCAAGAAAACAAAAATATCCAATCTGTAGCTAAGGTTATGGAGAAAGCAATCAAGTTCTCAGTCTGAGATCTGAAGAATCTATAAGAATCAAGTTTTCGGTCAAGGTCAGAAACCAGAGATAAGCTCACACATGGCTGAGGTCAGTGCATGGTAAGCTATGTTCTAGAGCATAAAGCATGCATATATGACAAAAAAGCAGGAATTTTTATATGGGATGAGATGCTAGCCTTAGCGCAGAAGATCAATCATTGAGCCTTAGGCCACTACCGAGCGGAGGATCATAACACTTGAGAGATGATCCCTACTTGAAAAGGCGGAGACAATACCTCTTGTTGCGACAAATCTAGTTTCAAAAGCCCTTTTATCAATCACATTTTCAGTCCCTCCCCGTCAAGTTGAATGCCTCTGTAAGCCCCCCGGGCAAACAAAATGTAGATGTCTCATTCATGCCTGTCCGTTTCTGCCGGGAGATCCGCTAGTGCTTCTCTCCCCAAACAAGCCGGAGAGTAGGAGTAGGTCTCACCGGCTATCTTTGATTGGGTTGCTCTACGTTCCATCTCTGGATTAGGTTGATGGAACCGGGTCTCCATTAGTTTGACGACTTGTGGTGGCGACTTAAATTCACCGTTTGATCTAACCGGCACGCCTTGAATCACTCACAGTAGTTACCGCTCTCGCTCGTCTTACCAGCCCCTTCGCTACCGCTTTTTGGGACGACTAGACAGATATGTTTTTTGAAGATAGCCTGTTCGGACTGGTTACTGACTCGGTCGCTCTCCCTTCCTCAGATACCTTCAGTGACTCTGTCTTTACCGCATAAGAAATAAATGCCTCAGGCATTTATTTACCCTCATACACGCAAGCTACAAGCATTAACAACGGTTTCGTTTAACCCGAGCCTCTCTCTGTTCTATTTCTACGAGCGAATAGGACTGCAAGGAAGAGTTCATTCATCAAACCACTCTGCCCTTTCCTCCCTCTGATCAGCTGGACCTATATTAGCCCAAGAACTGCTTCCCTGGTACCTTTTTCCCTTTTCCATTCGCTTGTGGAAGGGCTACTCTTGAAAGTCAGCCTTTCAAGGTCTATTCTGGAAAGTCGCCCTCGACCCCCGTAACGCAACTAACCGTTTTATCTACGACCTACCGAGCACTGAGCCTTGAGCCGAAAGGATAGATTCTGTTCGCCAGAAGCGCATTGTCTTTTTCTTCCACTTGACTTGAAAGAAGGGGTTTTCCTTTTTCGTTTACTGACCGAATCACTTGACTAACAGTAACGGGCTCCACTAACTGACTTCACTTTTGAGCGTACCCGCCTTTTTCCCGAAAGAGATAGATGGAACTCAACCTGTACTCGCTCTAACGTCTTTCTTTGATCCTTGCTCTGATCGACTTGCCCGTAAGCTACGTTGGCCTGTTCCTCGAGTGTGGGTATTCAGTATTAGGATCTGTCTCCTGGCTCTAGTTTAAGGTCCGTTTAGTACTTCTCGCTTTAAAGGAGAAGAGATGGATCGCTTACAGCAAACGGGGGCAACAAGCGAGAAAACGGAGGGCGCGCTTCACGGAGTTAGTGAGGCGACTGAACGAACAGAAAGCGGGGAAGCGGCTACAGTACTTAAGACCCTAAAACACAACTATCGACTGAACGAAGGGTTCAGGAAGTATCTCCCACTGACTGACGGCACTCAACTAAGGTCGGGCCAGAAGAAAAAAATGTTTACTGACGGGACTAAGGGACGAGACGAAATAGATCTATCTTTGGCTTTCGAGTATTCACCTCCTTCCCTTGTCAGGCCTTTTCGTCGAGATAGTCCGGTGTTATTCGAGTTCCTGCTGTAAGCCTAAGCCTAATAAGGTTCTTTATTCCTCTTCATTTTCCCTCAAGTCTCGTGATCCTAACCCTCTATATTCCTTATACCCGGGAATCCCTTTTTTGCCTCTCTTTTTCTAACGAGTTCAGTCAAGCGAGCGATGAAGCGAGACTGAATCCTTACTTCTCTAGCGTTGAACGAGTTCCGGGCTAAGGACGAAGCTCGTACTTTAGGTGGAAGCTTGTGGAGAAGTTGAGCTTGGACCCTAGGAGTTTGAACACTTCTGTCCAGAACCTCCCAGTGAACCTAGGGTCCCTATCACTGATGATGGTCCGGGGTATGCCCTAGTACTTTACATCATCTTTTACAAATCATCTTGCAGCTTCTTCTGCAGTACTGTTAGTAGGGGCTGGGGTGAAGATGGCAGAGAACTCATGTCTAGTACAACCTTTACTAGGTGGTCCATCCTCCCGGCAAGCTTGCAATGAAATCCATGGATACACTTGCCCGGTCTCTCTGGTGTATAGGCAATGGCTCCAACCCGCTGGTTTAGCTCGCTCCACAAGGTCCTGCTGACAAAGACGACAAGTTCTCACATACCCTGAAACCTCTTCCTCCATCTTTGGCCAGTAGTCACCTCGTGCTATAAGGGCCAGTGTCCTCCGTGGGTGACCAGCCGCATGGCACTCCCTTAAGATCTCCTTCCTTAAGTCTCCAACCTTGGGCACGTAGAGGCAATTCCCTCTGGTGATCAAGAGCCCATCCTTGATCCAAAACCTCCTAGTAGCTCCCGACTTGGCCTGTTGCACTAGCCTAGCCACCAGGAGGGGAAGGGGGTCTTTCCCTTCTTTCTTTTTGCCCCCTACATTCGATTCCTCAACCTAGGCACACAAACAGGAAACCTTCCCACAGAGCTAGGAAGAGGTTTTAAAAGCCCTTTGAATCTCAACCCCACCCGCTGACTCACTTTCTTTCCATAGGAAATCTGCTTGCTTCCCAATACGAACAAGCAAAGAACTAAAGAATCGTATGCTGGCAAACGAATTGGTAGTGATTTCAAAGTGAAAGGAAGGTCATCATGCAATTGCAGTCCTCACGTTCGGGAATAAGAGTCCTTTTGAAGTGAAGGCTTCAGTATTGAGTTATAAGAACAACATTGTTCCACCGGACCAACCCACTCAACTATTCAAAATGAGGAGAGAACGGAGCGATCTACGTCTTACGCCAAGGAGCGGTGGTTTGGACATCGAGACCAAAGAAAGGAAATGGCTAAGCGGAGGACCAGCAACGGTTAGTCTTTCGAAATCAAAGGGCCTGAAAGGGTGCCCGAAGGGAGATCAGGTTCGCCTTCATCGGGTTTGGACGTTCAGCTGTTCAAGGGAGTTTTGCAGGGAATGCTGAGCGCTAATCTAAGTTTTGAGAGAGACGTTCTGACCGACCACAAGCGGTAAGAGTCCAGTCCTTGAACACCAAACTATAATAATAGAATACTGTCATCAAACAGAGCCATGGACGGAGAGAGTAAAGTCGGGCCTTTCTAATCCATATGTCCTTTTTCACAGCGATTGTTTATTTGTTTATCGAGGTGGCAATTCAATTGTTCCAACTGGTGCCCAGAAAATAGAGAGTGGCTAGCGCCCACGCCCACCCCATGGAGAAAGCTCACCAAGAAGATAGTTACATAGATCAGAGAAGGGAATGAGGGGGAGCATATAGTTTCCCAGCTGACTAGGTGAAGCTTCTTCCTTTCTTATGCTGACCATAGAAAGTTCTTTTGGAGAGCTTCTATATTTGTTAGTTGCTGCTGCCGGGATTGTGAAGCAGCTAAGGAAGTGGTTGGTCATGCCTGACGTGACTGACTTGATGAGTGTAACTCTTCTGGCAAAGCTTAATAATTGACTCTTCCATCCTTGGGGGCGAGCTTCGATTCTCTTTACTTCAGGTGGTTAGCTGTGATGCGTCCACTCACTGGCGGGATAGGGATACCCAGGTGGGTTTTCATTCTTCCTCTCCCGGATATTCCCAGAATATCTGACAAGACCGGCCTAAGGGAGTGGGGGGTGCTTCTCGAGAAGCAATCGGCTTGGGATGAATATCATAGGTTCTTTTCCTCTCGCGAGCTTCCTTTCGGAGTTGACGTGCTTCCTTAGCTGCGATAATTTCTTTTCTCCGGTGCTGTCTCCTCACTAAGCGCTCTTCTTTTCCTTTCCTCATATCTAAGCTTTTTTTTGGGTGGAATCCGTTTCCAATTCTGGTTATGGTACGGACAAAGCCCCAGAGGGCCATGACCAAGATCTTCAAGGACATGTTGCATAAGACGAAAATGCAGTCAAGAGCCGAGACCCACCTCCGAGCGGTCTTCGAAAGGTTACGACAGCACAACCTGAAGATGAACCCGTTAAAGTCTTTCTTTGGGCTGTCTTCGGACAAGTTTCTTGGATTCATTGTGCGGAAAGACACAAGTCGATCCTGCACTAAAGCCATCCTCGAGATGAAGCCACCTCGGAGAGAAAGGACTTCAAGGACGTCAGCCTACCTATAGAAGATTCATTTCCCATCTCATGGAAAACCCTTTTCGCTCCGCTTAGCCTTATCCCCCTCTAGGGGGATTTTAGTGATAGGTTCTATAGGAACTGGACGATCCTATTTGGTCAAATACCTAGCGACAAACTCCTATGTTCCTTTCATT
>CAIGRR010135632.1:0-12000 GCA_903798365.1 Fraxinus sp. 1973-6204 | reverse complement strand
AAACAAATTAACTACACAAGTAACACAACGAAGGAACAAAAACTAAAAAACAAATGAAAAGAGAAGGGTTAGAGCACAGCAGTCGAGCAAGCTCACCGATGATTCCAACGAAAGCCAGTGGCCGAGCGAGACATCGGAGACGCTAGGCGTAGTCGGCGACATTGGTGGACCCACTCAGACACGCAACGCACAGGACTGCAATAGCCAATCACCCCGGTTAGTCTCGTCTCCCTCCTCTTCCTCTACCATTTGAAAAATTTTGGAATTGGGGATTTGGTGATTTGGATTTGATTTTGTTTGTGGCTAATAAGTTGCAAATTGGCCCAATTCAATTGGCCTTATTGTTTTTAAAAAAGGCCCAAACACTTAAAATAAGAAAGGAAAAAAAAAAAAAAATTCATCGACTGCCTTCTCCATTTCTTCCCGGCGGACGACGTCGGCTTCAAGCTCCCGACGGACCCAACACGGGCGGCCACGGGGGCTGGCCAGGTGCTGGGTCCACCCATGTCTTGTAATATAGGAGATAAGGGAGAGGGAAAGGAAAAATGAGCATATATTGTATACCTTCAACTACACAAGTGTAAATTAACATATGATAAACCAGTAACACCAAGTTTANTGGCCAGGTGCTGGGTCCACCCATGTCTTGTAATATAGGAGATAAGGGAGAGGGAAAGGAAAAATGAGCATATATTGTATACCTTCAACTACACAAGTGTAAATTAACATATGATAAACCAGTAACACCAAGTTTACAGATCGACTAAACAATTCCTCTTTAACATGTTAATCATTTCTCTACTAATCCAAAAATCAACTCTCATATGCTAGTCAAATTTCAAAGAATCATACACGCTTACTAATTTTTTTTTAGAGCAAATATTTTCAGTCAGCTACATTTGTACAAAATTTTTTATGACAACTTAGTCTCCAAGAATTTTGATGAAATGGAATGAATTTCAAAGCAGTTCAAGGCATTCGTTAGTTGGCAGCAAAGGAAAGCTATTATAACATCACAGAGTAATGAATAATGAGAACGGGATACTTTCTCGAGACTGAAAATCAATTCCTTTTCATAACATAGGCAATACTATTTCAAACAGCATGTCACTGTTAAAGAATCTTCAATTTCTTGACTAGACTGGTACATCAACAGAGAGAATGTGTGTTAGAGAAGGAACCAACAACCCTTTCCACATATTCTTAGACAACAGCATCAACTTAAATGAAATGATAATAATCCATCTATTTGGCCTTTGGCAATTGTGAAATCACGTCAAATCCTGTATAATCAAACGTTAGGGGAGCTCACCACTGAAACTACTGCTTAAGTGAAGCTTCAATACGTTGAATGAGCTGGTCAGCAGCCATTGCACCCTCCTGCAAATTGATTTTATGTATTCTTTAAATAGAAAAAGAAAAGCAGCTCAACATGCTTAAGAATGTCAACCATCTTGGAACTTGACCGTGCTGATTGATGCCTTCTTACATTTTGGACATTCCTTTTTACCAAGGTACCTACATGGTGCTAGATATCCATGTAGTTAGAAATCAATTCCTTTTTTGGGTACAGGTTGGGTATTTTACAGTGTCTTTTGAATGAAACTAAAACATTTTAGTCTAACCCAGTAGGAAGCTAGATACCGAGTTGTATAAGCCATTAGCCAGTTGAGTCAAATAACGGTTGTTCTCATGAAACATTGATTATATTATGACCCACAATATTATTCAAAAAGAGAAGAAAAATCATAATTGCAGGCTGCCAAAGTCCTTGCCCTTTGTGGGGGGTGTAGAGTGGACTTGAACCTAGATCAGCTGACGATGTCCAGCCTGGTTAGACACAACTTTGGTAGGCCTTGAATGGAAATGTTGGGACTGCTATGAAGACATAATATAGAAGGACCGAAAAGGAAATCACGCCCAAGTTAATCTTCTAATTAAATGTGAATTAAGCATTAGAAGAGGTTCAATCAAAGAAAATCAATTACTTACAAAGCGGTCGCATGGTTTCCCATCCTTGAACAAAATGAAAGTTGGCAATGCCTGTATGTCATACTTGTTTGCAATGATAGGGTACTTCTCGGTGTCGATTTTCACTACTTGGATTTTATCGCTCATTGAATCACTGACTTGTTCTAGAATAGGAACCATAAACTGGCAAGGACCACACCTACAAAATGAAAATGCTATTGGATTATTTATAGATTCAACGGATTTTCCTACCCTCGTTCCTGTCGCCTAAGAAACTACAACAACTTCACAAAACTAAAACCAGAGCTAGAAAAGTACTCGAGATTTAAGAGAAAAATCCAGTTAGGTACAAACTGATCAATTGAGCTAGAACAATTAAAAAAGATCTAAACGACACTCCTCCTTTTGTAGGGGAAAGCCTAGGGCTGAAATAAAAAAATTAATAGCTTACCAAGTGGCATAAAAATCAACCAATACTGGTTTATCAGCATTTTCCAATAAATCATCAAAGGTAGAAAATGTCTGCTTCTTGGCCTCAACCTGACAGGAAAACAGGCAAAATGTTATTTACCTAAGAGACTTGCAGCTGGATAAAGATAGCTCAAAAAAGAAAAAAATAACTTAGTTGGAAAATCTCATTACAGCCAATTATGCTGCAGTACACGGCACTGTAATTGTTAGAAAACTTTTTCTCCATAAAGCATCTGTCTTAACTTCATAAACAGGTCTTGTACTACGTATCCAACAACAATTTCTGCACTCACTTAATTCTCAAATACCCATCATTTTCTTTGAAACTGTTTTGACCTAGTTGTGCGGCACTATAAAGCCGGTAAATCACAGGTTACCAGTGATACCAAACTCAAGGTCTAGTTGGATATGAAGCTCAATCTTACCCTAGAGTCTCACTAAAGGTGTAACTATACACCCAATATGATGCCAAACCACGTTCAATTTCCTACATATTAGTCACGTGTTTTTAAAGCCGCTGACTGACACTCGATGAATGGAAATTTTTAAACAACTCAGGCACTGAATTATACAAAATGCAAATGGTGCATTGTATTTCTATTAAGAAGATCTCATAATTCAATTGACAGCACAAGAAGAATCCAAAAGGAAAACATTATAGATTCCAAGGTTATATTTTTATTCCCTTATTATAGAATTCAACTCCATGCTTCGGACCAACCTCCCCTTTCAAATTTTCCCTCTTCCTTTAAATAGTCAAAGGTTCAGCGTCTATGTTGAGTCACAGCGGAGCCCTATTTACCATGAATTGTAAAAATGTGAAGCTCAGGCATGAAACTTAAATTTATTGATTTAAAATAAAGCCAAAAATTTGAACTTGTGTGACAAAAATTCTAATAAATATAAAATCACCAGACCAGAGATTATAGAAAACTCAACGAAAATAATCTGACTACGCCATACTGAACATCCAATTGACTTTAATTCATAAAACCCACAAACAAAATCCAGAAAAATATTCATAAATTCTTTCCTTTTTTCACAAATGAGCTGGAAAAACCAAAAGTAATTACCAGAGGAAGAGTTCTCGGGCTGGGCTTGGATACGGGCCTTTGGTTTCGAATTGTTAAGGCACGAAGCTCCTTTGGTAATTGAAGGGAGGACAAATGGCCAAGCTTTATTGATGAATGTACTGATGATGAAGAGGATACGGCGACGTTTCTGGGGACTACAGCCGTCGCTACTGAAATTGCCATTGTTTTCAATCGAATGAGAGAAAGAGCCAAGAATTATGAGATAATATCAACACGCGGGGCGATTTGCGCAAGAGTAGAAAGGCTCGCAATAAGGCCGTGTTTGGTTAACTGAATTTTATGTTGCAAAATAATTTTTTTGCTTAATATGTAAGAAAAAATAATTAAACCATATGTACGTAAGAATGGTTCACATAAAATTTACCAACTCTCACGTGTGTGGGACCCACCGAAATAAAAAAGAACTCCCCACCCCCCGTGAACCCTCATCTGTAAGTGTAGCATGATTGAAGAAAAAATTATGAGTTCATGTGCAAAGTTATTTTATTAAAAGAACTTGCGTGTTAAAAATAAGTTTGAAGAACGATGAGTTTTAAATAATCTTTATATGTGCCAATGAGCGCGTTTCATATTTCTAGGGGATTGTGTGCCGATGATTTCTCATGTGTGAGCAATTGAAGTGAACATTGAAGCTCAAGATCTCAAAGATTGATAGTCTCGTCGTCATTGACTCTATCGTACCACAACTGACGTTCTCTTCACCATAAAATTAATAGATGTGATGAAATGTACTGGCTAGCCTAGGAAAAATTGTGCAAATCAAAGGACAAAAGCGATATTAACTAATAACTTTGAGATTTATCTATATTCAAATATTTTTCTTATTGCTTCTTTGTTCACATTACTTGCAAATGTGATAGCTTATATTTATGTTGTCGTGTAATTCGGAAGATGTAAATTATTTCAAAAGAGCTTGTGTTGGTGAGCGCTTTGTACCATTAGATAGTAAGTTTGCGAGATTAGTATTTCATTACTAAAAATCATAATATTTTCAATAAAAAGTCAAAATGAATGCTTTCGACATAAATAAGGTTTCCCTGCTAGGATTCTTGTTCTTGATCACGAATTGTTTTCTGATGTGTGGTGCTGATCCTACAGATGGATCCTACATACAACTTGCAGGGACATGACTACTCGTCCGGAGAGTGGCAATTTGAAGGCTATGGCTTCGTCCCAAACGGAACCTCCGGTGCTACAATCGTTCAAATTCACGGTGGGCAAGTGATAGCTAGTGGGATATATGATAAATGGTTTAGGGTTAACCTAATCCATGATGTTGATGAAGGGAAGGTGACAGTTTTTTTTTATGGTGAACAAAAATTTGAGACAAAAGATAGAGGGCCTGGGGACTTGTATTTCAAATGTGGAGTTTATGCAGCACCCAAAGACATTAGTTACAAGAGATAAATGGAATCTAGGTGGAGAGACATCAAATTATACAAGAAATAATGATAGATAAGTTAAGATATTTTATGTAGTTTATTTGTAATCATATGATCAGTCATAAATATGTTGAAATGTTTCGACTCATGTTGATGCTAGCAATATATGCTAAAAGCTATTTTGCTGAAGACCGAGTTTAAATAAATAAATCTGGTCATCAAAGATAACTTAAGTTTTTAGACAAGTTGATTCACATGGTATCGCAACTTGAACAGTTCATACGGACAATTTAATTTGTATAAAGCTCCAAAGAGAAATTGAATTTCAAGAGTGATACTTGCAAATGAGCGATCAATTTATAGGGGGAGGAGCATGTTAACGGTAAAATTCCACATTGAATCTCCACAAACGGCCGAAACAAATTGATCTCCAAGATAGGTCAAGAATTCTCTATTCCCTCGCCCTCAAGGTCATTCACTCGGTCCACGAAGAGTGATAATATTATTAAGAATGAAAAACGATCAATGCAATGCCAACCAAATTCGAGGGTGCGCTCCCAAAATCCTGGCAAGCTTCTTGCAACTAATTCATTACAATAAATTTCTAGATTCTATATCTATATTTTTCCATGCTTATAACGAAAGGACACAACTTAAATAGAGCCATTTCTCTTCACACTTTGACATTTCATTACAATTCTTCTCATCATTGTTCACAGAGCTAGACCGGCCGTCGGTTCACCTTAATTTTTGTAAAAAGTGATATTGACGTGGTAAAATATTGATTAAAGAGGGACACATTTGATTAATTATAAATTCTACGTGTGGCAACAGATTAGTCACGGGTGGACCCTTATTTGAGTTTTTGTATTAAAAAAACAATATATCATATTACATCTAATAGAATAAATAATGCTTCTGGACATAAAGAGGCCAAACATATAAATCTAAGAGACATGTTATGAGTACAGGAAAATTCACAGGATGACAGTTGTCTTCCTGTGATTGGCGGGATGACAGTTGTCTTCCTGTATATTTTCCTGTTGATTTTTTCCTGCACTTGCAGACGTTTTGTAAATCTAACTACATATGTTTCACAATAGTGCTTTTTTTGTGACAGATTTATTTGGGATCACTAGTAAATATTCACAAGACTAGTCTTTGTTTCATACTATAATAGAATATTCCTTGATAAGTATTTCTTTTTTAGGAAAATAAAATCAGGTAGGCAGTGCTTGTGAAGACTTTAATGTTGCAATAATTTCATACTCTCTTATGAAGGTGACCGTTACAAACTGATTCTAAGAGTGAGTTATGTAGTTTCAACAATACTTCGATTTATTTATTTATTTTTGGTAGATGAAGTGGAAAGCGCTCAAGATTTTATGAAGCTATCAAAGAAATCTTGTGTTAGTTTTGTAGTGGGATAAAAAGTTTAGAGTCGACTATATGAATCATTCACGGCTCAGTTCTCAAGTCTTTGAATGTTTATCAAGTAATGAAATATTCTTAATATGTCGTTTTTCATGACTCCATTCTTGGATCCTTGATTGTTTATGAAAGAAAGTTCCATTTCTTTGATCTCATCTTGTCATTCCTTTCCTTGGAGAGAGAGAAACGAGAACTACTAAGAACTTAAAATTAACCATTTCAAAGGTGGATGTTCCAAGTTTTCATGGTCATGGGATGAAAAATCAAGAATGATTAATTATAGGAATGTCCATCAAGACTTCATCCACATGTCCCTCCAATAACAACCGGGAGGCTGTTTTTGTATTCTTTTATTACAAGACATTTATATTTCCCCACCGATTCTGGAACAACTAGAAAACACCAAAACATGCATTGATTACAATAATTTAGCTATAATGCAACCTACCTACTTTCATTATTTAAACATGCCCGATGCATTTGGTTTACTTGCATTCAATGAAAAGCATGGATTTTTCCTACAAAAATGTGAGCTTTCTTGTAGTAGTATTCTTCCTTGCTGCTCACTTTTTTCTGCTATGTTGTGCTGATCCTACAGATGGGTTCACCAATGTGCCATTAACAGAAGAAAATTTCGAAATCCAAAGGCCATATGATATACCCCTTGAAGAGAGATACAGCTTCGTAAATGGAACTCACCGGCTATGGGTTTATGCAGACGACAAGCCACACGATCCCAACAGTCACACACAGCCACGAACAGAAATCAGGATACGTGTAAGAATTCATGTCTTGTTTTCTGCTATTGGTACCGGCCTCAGAAGAGTACTAACACCTAATCTCAACTATTAGTTACTTTAGTAACGGTTATAAATAAGAACTTTTAATGTTTCAAATTCAGAGAAGTGTTCTATTACATTCTTTTGAAGGTCAATATTATTATTACCTTAGATGGCCGTACACATGTTACATAAGACGTCATTTCGTGCTATGATTTTACTATGAGTTACATCTTTCCTTGGCAGGGCCTTGATTACTATTCTGGTGTATGGCAATTTGAAGGCCATGCCTTTGTGCCAAATGGAACTTCTGGTGCCACAATTTTGCAAATTCATGGTGCATCCCATGGGGCGACGACGATAATATTAAGAATCTACAATGGAGACATGAGATACTACAGTGGTCAAGTGGTGGCAACCGACCTGTACGATAAATGGTTTCGGGTTAATCTGATACACGACGTCAATGGAGGGAAGTTGATATTATTTCTCGATGGTGTAGAGAAATTTGAGACGAAAGATCAAGGGCCAGGGGACTTATATTTCAAGTGTGGAGTATATGCTGCACCAGCAAATATCAGTTACTACATGGAATCAAGGTGGAGAGATATCAAAATATACAAGAAGTGATAATAAATCAAATCTCATTTGAAGCAATGATCAATTTCACAGCTTTACTTTGTTGTTAAATCAAGGGTAGCTATACAAGTCGAGATAAAATCTTCGTTGTCTAAACAAATACATATCTGTTGAACAATTCTGTCTAAAAGTTTAAGGTTTTAGAGCGATTATATTTCCTCTTCTAAACTCTCCCTCGCATGCATGAAATTTTCTAAAATGAGTGTAAACGAGACTTTAATGCAGGACACTTTGAACACGACACACGATGCAACCGATGAACAAGCATTCAGATAAATGTTGCAAAAATGAATAAAGATTTTTGTCCT
The DNA here is from genome assembly GCA_903798365.1 of Fraxinus sp. 1973-6204. NCBI lineage: Eukaryota > Viridiplantae > Streptophyta > Magnoliopsida > Lamiales > Oleaceae > Fraxinus > Fraxinus sp. 1973-6204. Next base: position 3,925 of record CAIGRR010135632.1, on the reverse strand, counting down.
TAAAATCATTATCACAATTACAACTGCAAATGAAGAAATAAATCCCCACCAAAGGCCAAACAACAAAAGAAAAACAATTTTTTTTTTCGTTGTTTCACTCTCTTTTACTGTAAACGAGTTCGAGACATTAATGAAAAGAAATACTACACTACAAAAATACAAGCAACCGAAAAAACAAATCAAGTAATAGGAACTATATTCTGTCTAATAATCTGTTGTCTGAAAACACACCTAAGAACCACAAGGTAGGCAGCACAATCTTCCAATCTGAGTGAAAATGCGTTGCAGTGGATTTGGATCATCATCTTTTTCTAATGGTGATACTTGTAATGGTACCTCGGGAGGTAGATGCCGGTGGAATGCACTGACTGCAGCTCCTACACCATCCTCATTCTCGATTAACGCTGCTATTTCCGTTGCTCGAGATTTCACCTGCCAGAAAAGGTTCACAATATTAATATAGCAATGCAATAACATTATTGTTTTTCTTATTAAGGGGACAAAGTTAAGTTGTAGAGCCTGTGCGGAGTCTGTATGCGGGTCGACCTTTCATCAATTAAATAGTTCAATTAAATAGTGTTTTTCTTATTTAGGAGACTATAAATCTTGTATTTTCTTAATGAGATTTTATTGCTCTAGGGGTATAAAATAAGGGTTTGTAATTCTCAACACAGTTTCAATTTTATACAGGTGACATTGCACTAGCTCTTTTTCTTCTTCTTCAGAGGTTCACTTAAAACAGTATCCTAATTTCTAGTGACCTCAAACACTACTTGCAAAAATGAATTTTGCTATATGTACAGAGAGCATTACAGGTGCAAACGTGGCATGCATCTGTCATGCTGCCAGTACAGATCCCCTGTACAGGTAGCATTTCTCTGCAAAAAATTGGTATGCATTGACATTTAGGGCACAAGATAAATGGCAATCAGATTTTTACCTCTGGCTGGAGCATGAACCTTATTGCTTCTGAAAGAGCTTCAACACTGAGCTGAGATATAGGAATCGGAGTAGGTCCCAGCCCTCTTTGGTGAATTCTCTCTCCCCAGAAAAACTGATCTCCAAAGAATGGAACTATAGTTGTTGGACACTGCATTGAATAAAGCAGGCCGAGATTTAATATCAAATGAAGTAATTCAGTCATTCAATTCACCTCTTATCACTCAGTAACCATTCCCCAATAATTATGTATGCACCAAGAGCAAAAAATGTGAAGGAAATTACCCCAGCTTTTAGTCCTGTCGCTGTAGTTCCAGCACCACCATGATGAACCTGCACAAATATATTCCCAATCCCAGTGAGACATCAGAATCTTAAAAATGCTACTTCAATACACAACTGCCTTCTATTTTATTACAAAGGAAGAACTTTTTCTATTTCACTGTTCTCTCCCCACTCAAAAAGATAAATAAATCTAAAGGTAGCTTTGAACTCACCACAGCTGAACACAGGGGAAACAACCAGTCATGAGGGCAATCCACAAGAAGGAAAACATCATCAGGAATCTCTGTATCTGCAATCCAAATTTGAAACAGAAGTTCCTCAGAGAAATACCTCTAGATCCCTTTTTATGCTCTTAAAGTGTTGGGAGTTGTGTTTCATCCCCTTGCTATATGAGAGTTAATTTTGCAATTCCGATCAAGATATTCAACGATACCAAGAAGCAAAAAGAGGCAGAAAGATAAAAAGATGAACAAAAAATACTTACGATCACCAAGATCTCCCCACCCTCGATCAATTATTCCTCTCTGTCCTGTATTCTTTAATGCCTCCAAAATGATATTAGTAATTTTCTTTGAATCCTCAAGCGGCTTAACAACCAAATAAACACCAGTATCAATAAATGTTCCAACCAAAAAGTTTCAAGTGCAAAATATTAAGGTACACATCTTTTTGTATAATGAAATCACGATTAATGGCATTTAACATAATTCTTCAGAAAAAAAGGAGCTTCGTGATCTCTTTCATCTTTTGCTGATTGCACCTTACACATTTGAAAGGACATCGTGTTGAGTCAAACTGGTTTGTATGGGATAAGTGCATAAAATTTGAGAGCAAGTGCAGCATATGTTCAGATTAACTAATGCCAACAGCTGCAAAAAGCTTCTTCTATTATATAAAAGCAAATTAATTCATGCTTTTATTTTCTGTTCTTCAACGCTGGTGAACATAAATCATTCAAAAATCACCAACTTGGTTTATATATGAAATTCAAAATTTAAGATCAAAATGATGATTATGTGCAGCAAGATATGCCCACTACAAAAGAGATTCACACTTGTAAAGAAACAAGATTGTATTAGGGCAACAATGCTGTCACATTCTTCTTTTCGTTTTTTCGTGTGATTTCGGATGTCCTTGGTCTGAATCCCCATTACAATAAATCATCACGAGAATGTAAAGAAATGATTGCTTAAAAGTCATTAAAATATCAAAACGAACAACTGTACATATAAGTTTAAATGAGAAGAGCATAGAGTTGACACTCATACCATGCTCCCAAATCCAATATAAATAGGTTTGGATCCCTTCTGGATCCACTGAACAAATTCTTCAGGAGGTTGATATTTTGACCCAAGATTTAAAAAACAATAACCAACAACATCAACCAGAGGGCCCCAATCTGCACATTACTTAAATGCAATTAGTCCTTCAATAAGATTTTGATAAAAAAATATCAACAAAAACTCAACTTTTTGTGGCATGTTTGGTTTACAATATTGGATAGGAGTGACAGTATTAAATAAGAAGTATAAGCTAAAATCTTGGTCATAGTAGTATCCAGTGCCGCCCAGTACTACTTACTAAACATGTGGTTTATGCAGATAAAAGATTATTTATAAAAGACAAGGTTTAACTTTCATCTATGACAAAATTAGCCAATATTGACTTATTTAGAACATAAATATCATTAACTAATTCAAACAATGTTAAGCTCTAAAGATGTACTTGCCTTCTGGCTTGGACACAACATGGGGACTCCACATATAGCCTGTTGGCAGATGAGATATTGACCCATGATATGTGCTGAAGTATGCAATGGGGGGAAGCTTCAGCTTCTTTTTCCTAAAGTCATTAATATACCCCCTTATGCCCCACCATATTAGTAAATCCACAAGAATGTATGAAATCTGGATCAATAAAGAAATATTAAGGATCATTTTCTTTTATGAAACTCATATAAAGGTTTATATCAAAATTGCAAAAGTAAGAACAGTCAGCAGACAACTTAAAACATACCCAGTATCCTGCACTTTGAGGTACATGTGCGAATGGGTGAGGAAATGCATATGTGGGCCTGCCTATTCAAGACACGTGTAAGAATTTATAATTTTTTTTCTTTTCTTCAGCTAAAGAGTACATACAGTATATAACCAATAAATGGCCAAATTAATACGGCAAATATTTTGAGCTCTAGAAATAAATTTATCCACACAAACCTTTTGTTATATTAGAGAGCAAAAAACCGCTCCTCGAAACATCAAATACATGTATGCTATTTTGATCGTTTTTCAATAGGAAATGTAGAGGAATTATAATTTTTGATGAATTTTTTTTTTTTTTTCCATACAATACGACTCAATATTAGTTCAATTACTTAGAAGGGTAAGTGAGACAGAGAACTGAGAAACATAAACAGAAATGAAACTGTAAACTCACGTCCAAGGCATTGTGAAGAAAATATGCAAGGGCACTTCAAGAGATTCAGCAACATGTGCATGTCCTGACAACAATTTGGAAATATTAGAAGTGAAATGCAAATGCTTCCTAACAAAAAAGGATGGACAGTCTTTATTATAATTTTAGCAAAATTTTGAAATGTTTGAATGGAGAAACATTAAAATAACTAACCATAAGCAGGAGGGTTTGCAATAATTGCTTGAGCCCTGAATGGTTCACCACTTTCTGCATCAGGTTCTGTGCA
>CAIGRR010135628.1:0-10308 GCA_903798365.1 Fraxinus sp. 1973-6204 | reverse complement strand
GCCCTCATCGAGCCAGAACTGACGAATTTTGCCCTGCTTGATGAGGTCAACCAAATATTGAGTAACTGGGTCATTATCCAATAGTGTTCGAATTTGGTCCCATGTGTTTGTGGTAATTATGCTCCATGAAAGAACAACCATAAAGCAAATTGTGGTCAAGTCGGTCCGGTGACTGAGAGCATCAGCAATATGATTGCTAGATCTAGGACGATACTCTAGCATAAAATTGAACTCTTAGAGAAGTTCCTACCAACGAGCCTATTTGTTTGATAGTTTCGGTTGTGACATAAAGTGACTAACCGCAGTGTTATCTGTCTTCACAATAGATAGAGATCCAAGCAAATAGTGATGTCATCCCCTAAGGCAATGAACTACTGCCAACAACTCCTTTTCGTGCACTGAGTAACGAGGTTCTACCTGATTCAACCTTCGACTCTCATATGTTACCGGATGTCATTCTTGCATAAGGACTCCACCAAGTGCAAAGTCCAAAGCATTGGTATGCACTTCGAAAGGTTTAGTCATATCCAATAAGGCTAACACCAGGTTCGTCCACATAGATTTTTTAACCTTTCGAAAGCAGCTTGACATTGGGATGACTAGTCCCAATCCTTATCCTTCTTTGTCAATTCCATGAGTGGCAATGCAATTTCTGAGTACCATTTAACAAATCTTCGGTAGTAATTGCATAACCTGAGGGTCGTGAGCCGTAGCTCTAATACCAATTTTCACGGGATGCCTTCTTCCTAGTACAGAAACGGACACTGCATGGCAGTGGTTTGCTCCACTAGACTACCTTCCGCCTTCTCTTGGTCGTTTCGGGACGAAAGAAAATTTAATTACAATTTGTAGAAAGCTTACAACATAAAATTGAAATGCATTGAAGGTAAATTGATCATTGATTGCTTAAAAGCTAGACATTACTATTGATGAAAGTAGAAAATTACAATGGCTGGTGCAGGTTGTGAACACTAGAAAGCATGAAAGATGTTTGAAAGACTAATACTCCCATAATAGCATTTGGAACAAAAATCTAAGTGATAGAAGTAGACATTTAAATGACGAGGAATCATACTAAACGTTTACCAATATCAGAGTTATTTTACAATTGAATAAACTANAAAGATGTTTGAAAGACTAATACTCCCATAATAGCATTTGGAACAAAAATCTAAGTGATAGAAGTAGACATTTAAATGACGAGGAATCATACTAAACGTTTACCAATATCAGAGCTTTTTTACAATTGAATAAACTATTACAATGAAAATGAAATTACAACTCAAACTTGAACTAATATTTACAATGTGCGGTCGAAGTTGGGCAAACTACGACTGTGATTGGGTCAAGGAGCTTAAGTAAAATTGTCGTCCTTGACACCATGACATGCTAACATCTTCTAGCTTGGAAATTGTCCACCAATAAGACATATGTCTTTGGATGAGATAAGAGCTATGTTGACTCAATAGAGAGAGAAGATTGAGATCAGGCTGGGTGAACTGATAGAGAAAATGAACTTGAGGTTCACTAGTATCAAAAAGGAAATGGTGGATCATGTGTGCAGTATGAAGGATCATGTGACCGATCAAATAAGTATGATGAAACTTAGGTTTGAGTATGTAGCTACAAAAATTGGGGAACAAGGTGAGTGATGAATACGGTGGATTTGTTGTGATTTAGGCGATGGAGATATGCACTTACGTGATGATTATGATGAATTGTTATTGTCCAACACTGCGGTTAACGAATAGCATGTCAAGACATCCAAAATAGATGCAACGTCGATGACTTGTCGAGAAAGCCCTCAGATGTGGTTGCCACCATCACAGATTCTTCTAAAGTCAATGATCTACCGCCATCTTAACCTCGATCCCTCATAGTCAAAGTGCCCAATGCTAACATGTGGACTCCTTTCACACAGTCTGGTCGTAGAAAGGATAAGAGTGATGCGTAATTAGTTTACAATGTTGGTGGAGCATAGCATTGTGTCTTTGGAAAAAAACATTTGCAACGACGTTTCGTGTACCATCATTAGGCAATTTTTTTTATTGATAATATACTTCTCAATGTAGAATTGAAATGGAGACAACAGTACATGCATGTTCAGGTCTTATATTGTGTACACATTTACGAACTATCGTAACTGACAATTGAAATGTCAACTGTCGAGAGATATACGTATTTAATGTCGAGAATAACATTTAAAATGTCGCAAAATGTATAGAATTGACGGAAACGAAACTCGTTCTAGATACATGAATTGTCAGGTGTTGAGATAAATAATGTTCAAATGTCGATAATAACTTTTGAAATGACGAGAATATCATGAAATGTCAAGGACTAAGTCGAGTTAATTGATAGAGTGATAAGATAACAATTAGATTAAAAAAAAAGACTTACAACAAATCGATTAGACGTAAAAGTTCCTCAATAAGACTTCAATCAAATGTGTGTTATAAATCCATCATCATTAACAAAAAAAACTCTCATGATGAGTACAATATGGTATTGTGTTGACTTTAACCAAAATATGTTGGTAATAAATACAAATTAACTATTCACATGACAAGCACGAGGTCTAAAACCTATGATGTCAAACAAATGTCAATCATTATAATTACATAGAGTAGAAGTCGGTTTGTGGTCTTATAATATAATTACACCATACTTTACTCATCTATATAAGAATGCATATGACTTCAAAAAAAATGTTCAAACACAATTTCTCACAAGAAATTTCTAGCAATAAGAACTTCTTCTTTCAACTATGTCTTCTTCAAGCAAAGAAACTCATTATATTGATGTTGTTATGAACCTCTACTCGTCCGGGTCTTCGACTGGCAATCCATCATTATCGACTCAAACGACGATGAACAAATGAATGTCGTTATTACTTACACTCCGCAACTTGGGAACCGTCGTTGTCCAATGAGTGTTTATCCAATTCCATTTCTTGATTTGGGAAATTAAGATGAGTTAAGCAAACTTAGAGTTAGTGATCATATTGCCGATCGTGAGGTCATCCCGATCGAAATCTCACCGGATAAACACCATCTTTTATTTGGCATTCAATATGTAGATGAGTTGGTTGATAATGTTGGATCGGGTTCGAATTTCATGGGAGATGTCATCATCATAAGCTCCAACGACGATGTTAGCGAGATATATTCTATGTCTGTTGTTGAGAACATGTAGGTGTTTTCGTACATCGTCATTTTTATGACCACTTCAAATAAGAAACTCATTGTCATTGTCATTATCATGGTTTATGTTGACGAAGTGATGAAGTTAATGTAGTTTGATAGTTTATGAACTCATCAATATGATTTATCTTTAGCGTTGTTTGAAATTCCGTACGTGACTATGTAATGATCTTGAAATCGTAGTACTAAGTTTATGTTTTGTAATGTTCATTGAATGAATACTAACTGTTGAAATGAATTGTGAGAATAAAGTAGAAATGCTAAAGTATATCATTCATGAATGACGAATTTGATGTTAACATAAATACGAAAAACACTCAAGTGCCCGGGTTAATTAATGGTTTGGGGTTCCTACAGGCTTGCCTTTTATGTCCGTAACCACCACATCGTCCACATTTTCGCGTGCTTATCGACCTTTCATGTCTTGACCATTTTTGTTGGGTAGGAGGTCGTCCTGGTGGTCTACATATATTTGGGGTGAAATATGAATGGAATGAATCGCATAAGGAACAACCCAATTAGACTCCATTCCAATTGGATGAATGACTTCGTTGTATGCAGCTAGCCATAACTCAGTGGTGTAGTACGAGAAACATAAGTCATAAAGTGATTTCTCCTTTGTGCACACTGCTCGGGATACATGTGTACACGGTATCTATCGCATCTGGAACTATCGACATGAGCACGTGTTGCCTATAAGGTCAACAGTACACATGTTCGTGCCTACACCAACCTCTAACACGAGTCCATCCAAGCGATGTACTTGTAATGTTACACTGGCTTCAAACGATTTTCTCAATTCTCTATCCATCTTTGGTGTCAAATCACTTTACCATTTTGTGGATGTGGTTCTCCTCTCGAAAAACCACTCTTGCATCAAAGACCTAATGTTGTCGACCAATAATGGGAAACTTAGTTGTCGTCTGAGGACTGAATTAAGGGACCCTGCACTGTTGTTCGTCATGATGTTATACCGGTTACCACCAAAATTTTCACGTGACCATGAAGAAAAATTGGGACGTTCCAAATAAGAAGCAACTGCTTGTCAGATGGTTCTAATTTATCCCATTAACTGTTCGAATTTTGATATGCAGTATGCTAGTGTTGCACGATAAGATTTTTATCAATATGCCACATGCAGGCACCATGGTGAGAAAGCGAGTACAACTTAGATATTGCCCAATTAATGATCTTCTTCATGTCTGATACAAACACTAGCCTTTTGAGTCGTCAACTACATCTTTCAACTTCGTAAAAAAAATAATTCCACGATGTATTTGTTTTCCCGTTGACAATTCCCCAAGCAATATGATATATCTGCAAGTTGGCATCCTGTGCTACAGCAACTAATAGTGTTCCCTTGTACTGGCCCTTCAAATGACTCCCGTCAACACAAATGACTGGTCTCATGTAATCTCTAAAGCCATGTATACTCGCTCAGAATGCTAAGAAGAAGCACAAGAACTTGTTATTTTTGTTGAGTTCAATGTATGCGATGGTTTCGGGGGTTTTCTCAGTTAACACATAGCAGTATGAATGCAATTTTTGAAAACTCTTTTCAGGTGAGCCTCGGAGCTATTCAAGACCCTTCTCTTTACCCCTTCAGGCTTTGTTGTTGCTAATTTGTACTTTGAACTCACGTTTAATATCTCCGATAATACCCGCGGGAATGTACGATTCGTTTGCATCATACAATTGCCATAGTATGTGTTGCCCAATTAGAGCACTAGTTGTATGCATATGTGTATTCTGCCGAACATCTAAAGAACGTATGTGCTCAGGTATGTATCTCCGAACCTTAAATATATCTGAGTTTTTTTTATCTTGGAAGCTCATAATATCCAATGGCAATTGGTATCCATGTAACATACGGTGAGAGATCTAGTATTCGACTTTTTAACTTTGAAATGAAGCTTTTTAGTCGAAGCCTGTAGTCGAAACCTTTTGTGTAGTTGTTTATTGCCGAAGAAGATTGATTATCCTCAAATTTCCATCGATCTTCTGATTTCTTTGCATTTCCAAAATATAGATTTCATTCAACTAGGTTGACATTATCTGAAATCATTTGTAGCTCTTCTAGTTTGAACACACCGACTTATTCATGTCCATACAATGCTTCTTCTATTGGTGATAAAGGATCAACTCCGACATTCACCTCTTGCTCTCCATCATTCACCTCTTGCTATTCAACATCATATTGATCTGCAATTACACACAAGACTGCTTGCGTGTGAATAGAAATGTACCATTTCAAATCATCGTCATCGCCTACATTAGTGGGGGGTGCATTCATGTTCCGAACTTTAAATTTCAGGTGGATTCGAAATTTCATTCTATCAAGATGAAGCTTTTCGAATAATTTATTGACAAGATCTTCGTATATAATGTCACTTCGAAAAGCAATTGATGTTGTTCGGTTCCCAAACCACTTCCACTCGTTCTCTATGTTGACGAATTTACCACCATGTGAGACAACGGATATCATAACATCTCCCATATCTGCATGTCATCAACACAAATAAGATTAGCTAATACGAATATTTAAAACAAACAAACTACCCATAAGAAATACGATTAATGGTAAAAACAAAATGTTCCATAGTTTCGCTAAGTTTGTAACATAATTTTTGACATTTGAAACAATGTCGAGAATGATATGTCGGCCAGACACTTCACCATATGTATTTATCATTTTCTTCAACTTCTACAACCATTTTTGCAATGAATTTATTCTACCATTAATGACATTGTCAATATATGACAATCATTGCAAATCTATCTATCAAAGTTATTTAAGTAGGTTTGACACTGTACTTGAGAAAAACAAAACAACAAATATGAATTGGATTTAAAAATACTACAATAATCTTACAACAAATATTTATTAATTATTTGAAAAATCTAATAATCCATTTACATCATATATATTAGAACTATTAAATACAATTTATCAATTTAAATAAGATTTTGAAGAAAATTTACCTTTTATCGAGAATTGTGGATGAGATTAAATTTCTCGATATGAAATTATATGATTTTTTTTGAATTAGAAATATATAAAAATATTTGCGAGTCAATGATTTTTCCTATTTTATCATCTTCATCTCTACCCAAAACCATTGGTCATTGTCTATTGGTCATTGTCTAATAGATAATGATCTAGCATTTACCCATTATGTATTACCTTGTATTATTATAGCTTCTCATGGAAGCTACCTTTTCTCTACGAATTTGTGACAAATTGAAAAGAAAAAAAATTGGTTCATTTTTTTATTGAATGTATAAAAGACAAATTGATACCAAATTTAGCCCTTTTTGCAAACGTTATCAAAATTAGACATTTTTCAATTGATAATCATGTAATTGGCCATTTTTTAAAGAGGAATTACGCCCAACCCTACTTTTAAATTACCATTTTCATAAATCCTTATTCAAGTTTCATATTGCAAAAATCAAGTTTTAATTAATAATTTAAAAATATATTTTTTTATTTTTATTTTTATATCTATTTACAATAAATTAATTTATATATACTCTCATACCCTATCTACCCCAACCAAACCCTAAATCAATTGAACCCCTCTCATTTCCTCTCCACCCGTCTCTTGTCCCGTCTCTATAATCAACGTTGCCGCCTCTTCTTCCCTTCCTCTCCCTCACTCGTCTTCACTCTCCCTTTCGTCTCTTCTGTCTGGGCTCCAGAGTCACTGAGGAAACACATAGAGAGGACATGGTTGTCATTAACAGAAATGTGGAGGGTATCTCCAATCTCTCCACCACCGAAGATCCTCTATTACCGTGGCTACGATCCATTGAAAAAGCACTGCAAAATTCAATTCNCAGAGTCACAGAGGAAACACATAGAGAGGACATGGTTGTCATTAACAGAAATGTGGAGGGTATCTCCAATCTCTCCACCACCGACGATCCTCTATTACCCTGGCTACGATCCATTGAAAAAGCACTGCAAAATTCAATTCAATCAAACAATTCCACCGATCTCGACGAGCTCGTATCGAAATGTATTTATACCTTCAAGGTCAACCCACGCTACCGAGACGACATCAGATTTCTCAAGATTTGGTTTCTCCATGTAATATAATGCAAGATTGTGATTTATAGTAATTTCTTTTTTTTAAAAAAATAAAAATTGTTGGTTTAATTGACGAGTTTGATTTGTGTTTGACAGATGGATGGAAGTTCGGATTATGAAAGAGTTTTTAAGGAAATGGAGCAGAACAAGATTTGTTTACGTAATGCTTTGCTTTATGAATCGTTTGCACTGTTTTTGGAAGTTAAGGGGAAGTTAATTGATGCGTGTATGATTTACCATCTGGGAATTTCGAGGTTATTAACTTCTCCTAATGAATCATATGATAGGATACACTGCTGTTTTTTGGTGATAATAGTTGATGAGATTAGGATGCTTTTTGGGTTTCAGGAATGCTCAGCCTTTGGGGAGATTGAAGAAAGCGCAGGTTTTATTTCTTGAGAGAATGTCAGAGAGAGTGACAAATGGTTCATTTCAGAAGGTATGTTTTGATGAGTTATATCTAACACATTTTTTTTTTTTAACAAAAAGAAGTGATCTTTGCTAAGAATCAAATCTGTAAACCTAGTCTGTAAATATATGCAATTTTCTACCGAAGGAGCTCAAACCTAGTCCGTAAATATTTTGTGTTGTTCTATAAACCTTAGTTACCAAAAATCAACACGGAATTATATAGAAGAAAGAAGCATGTTAGCTATGTACCTTTCAAAAAAAAAAATAAAAATAAATGTTAGCTATCTATGTAAAACTTTAATATGTGATTTTCTTATGAACAGTATGATACTCGTGTTAGTGTAGTTCATCTTTCTTCTTGGATGAAGAACTTAATCCTCCGTTTGGCAAGTTTATAAATGGTTTACAAAGAGGAATAATATTAGGTCCATCGAAATATGTGGATAATAATGAGTATTAGTAATGAATTTGTGGTTGAAATTAATGCTTAACTTTGATTAAGCTCCTGTTTGGGCCACATTTTTTTTTTCATTCTCATTCTTCTACTCATTTTCAACCACACAATCTTCAATAAAACAATATTTTCCATCACATCAATAACTTTTCCTTCTTTTTCAACCACATATTCCCCATCACATTTTTTTTCATTCTCATTCTTCTACTCATTATCAATCACACATTCTCCAATAAAATAATATTTTCCATCAAACTTTTCCTTCTTTTTCAACCACATATTTCCCATCACATCAACCAAAAAAATGCATTCTTTTGGAAATAATGTACACCAAACGGGGGCTAAATCTATAAACTATTTATATATTTGTATCCCATATTTGAGTTACTTTAATTTTCTTTTGTTTTTGGTGTAAATCTGTGAATGGATAAGATAATGTTCCTATTTGACCATGCTGTGTATGTTGGACGTAGAGTTCAACTAATTTTGGTACAACAAAGACAAGGATAATGCACAAACATGTACGTAAAATAAGAACTACAACATTCTCATAAACTCAAGCACAATAGGTCTTGAGTTGTTTGTAGTGATATTTGAGTACGAAAAGGCACAACTTCAACGTGGAATTTTAGCCAAAACTACTTGGTGTGGTGGATATCTAGTCTGAGCTTTAAGAAAATATTGAAAAACATAACTTAAACTTTTCTAGATGACTATATCGCTACTTTATTTGTCATTTATTATAGCACTTTGATGGTTGATAAATGATGGTATTTCTTGGTGTATAAAGATATATGCCTATCTTTTTTCAACTCTTCTTTGGTTTCTAGTGAAACATAAGGCCTTATTCTGTAATAAGACAGCTCTTGTCCCAAAACAAGCCTAATCTTTACAATGAAACAGCTGATGCATATAAGAAATAAATGATTATTTCATAGACTATCAATTATTATGGTAATGCTTTCATGTAAATGAGAAAAATGTGAAGCTCTGCGAACTGGTTTATTACTCTGTCTTACAAACTTGATTATCATGTTATATGCGTCTCTAGGCTATATGGGAATAAATTTGTTTTCTAATTTGAATTCAGATTCACCCTCTATAATTCTATGCCAAAATTAGGGGCATTATATGCCAATAGGCCCGACAAACTTAACGAGCACATAGTTAGTTTCAAGGTGATAAATTCCTAGCAGCATAATTTAAAAGCTTTACTAAGAGCATGTTTAGGAAGTGATCAAACACTATATCCACATATTTCATGTGGACCGATTATTAATGCACATTTATTAGCCACACACACTCCGAAGGACCCACAACTTATAATCACTTTCCAAACAAGCATTAAATGTATGAGTTGGTAATTTAGTTCAAGAATTTGAGAAACAGTTGTGAAAATTAGCAGAGAATAATTTGCCCTTTTTCATTTCTTAGCCCAATAGCTATGTCAAGTATACGGGATAACTATAAAGCACGGATATATATCCGTATCAAATTTTCTCCCTTCAAATAAGCTTTTCAATTGAAGTATCATTCTTCAATGCTTCAACATTGAGGTTTACAGAGTCTACTCTTCAGTGTGATGAATCAAGTCAACTGTTCATATTTGCATAATGTATAACTCATACATTGAACACGGTTCATATTCTAGCCTTTAGACTTTGGAGTTTAGATAGCTCAGGCACGACTTAGTTGTTCTTTTTGCAGAATGCATGTACTTTATTCTTTTCATTTTCAATCTATTTACGTGTTTATAATTTTAGTATGAGATAGTAAAGTTATACCTATAAGTCTTTCACATTTCCTTGAATATCATTTGAATTAAATCATTTATAGCTAATTGCACTGTGTTGTTCAAATCAGAGATCTATTTAAAATATCTGATTCGCTGATTTGCAAGTGTCAACGTCTGATGGTAGGCCCTTTAACATTTTCTTTATTCAGATGGAAAACAATGTTTATTCAGAAAATGGTGAAAATTTTGTTAATCCATGGTCTGTCACAACCCTCAAAAACTTGTTGCAGAGGATGAATTCACAAGTAGTAAAATATGAGGTAAAGTGAATTGGCTAGTATCTATGTGAATTTTGTATAGTGATTTTGCTTGATTTGTTTTGATAGACAGTTATATTATTCTGCAGGGATAC
>CAIGRR010135570.1:0-14008 GCA_903798365.1 Fraxinus sp. 1973-6204 | reverse complement strand
TTGAGATACATAATACATATCTTGTTTTTTATATGCATTTTGCAAATAATTATATTGTAATAAAATGTATGTAAAATTCTTTTTTCTATATTTCATCATTACAACATAAAAGGGAACAAAACGTCGCGATTTCTGGAATTATTACCGAATTATTTCTTTTTTTTTTTACCAAATACTAAATTTCATTTATTTTTTTGCCATGAGAGGCGCCCTCGTGCCCCGCAACCTGGCGGGTCAGGTCAATCACCGTCGGGGGTGTTGCCCCCCCCTCCCCCCCACAAGACCTAACCGGTCAAGTCGATCACCGTTTGGGACGTTGCTCCGAACCCCATCCCATCGACCGCAACCCGGTGTTGCCCCCACTATCCATGTGTATTTTAATGTCGTTGTACTAATGTCATCCTTCTTATTAACATATTCACTGAGCTGATATTCAACTGTTTTGGTTTATATTAGTTGTTTATGATGAATAATTTTCCATTTTGTTTCTAACTTTTGTTTTTGTATTTTTCGTTGAAACTTTCAGATTTTCTATTAAAGAGGTTTTGCTAAATAAGATTTAATTAGTGATGTCTCCAAAAATAATCGAAAATCAGTCAACACTATTACGTAGCCAACTATACTACGGCACATGCGTTGCACGTGGGTCTCACTAGTAATATAAAAGAGGCCAACTCTTGGCACTATTTATGCCGGATATGTGTCACAATTTTTCTATCGTCAACATGATTTTTATTTTTGAAATACATTTGGAAACGACGACGTGTGAGGGGTTGCCCCATTTATTTTCGTTCCATTCCTCAAAATCCTAAATTTTCCTTCCCAATCAAGCAAGAAACGCCCATTGTTCGCCGTCGCCGACACCAATACGAACAAAAAGCTCAAGCAAGAAGGAGAATTTCTTGTAATATAAAAGAGGCTAACTCTTGACACTATTCATTTTGGTCACGTGTCACAATTTTCAATTTCCTATAATTAACATGAATTTTTTTTTTTCTGAAATACATTTGAAAACGACGTCGTGCGAGGGGTTGCCCATTTATTTTCATTTCATTCTTCAAACCCTCAAATTCCTAAATTTTTCTTCCCAATCCGACAAGAAACACCCAGTGATCATTGTCGCCGATACCAATACGAACAAGCTCAACCAAGAAGGAGAAGAAGAAATGTTGAAAGAAGTCGTCGTTAGCAAGCAGTGGAAGTGGTGTGAAAACCTCTCCACATGCTTGTACTTCCTCACACGATTTTCCTCTTCTTTCAGCAAAATTCTCCTTCACATACAGTGTGAAAACCCTAATTTTGATTTAGAATTTCTAAAACTAAATTTGAGATATTCAAAGATGTATATTTAATAGGACTGGACAAAACTCCGGAACGAACCGAACTGAATTGAATCGAACGGTTCTTCATAAGTTAAATACCTGAACGGATATTTGAATCGAGAACTGATGAGTTCGGTTCGGTTCTCGATTCTAGACTAAGAACCGAATAATCGAACTAAATAATTTTTTCTAATTTTTTATATTGAATTAATTAAATTATTTTAATTTTTTCTAAACAAATTAGCAAATTAACTAATTTAGTAATTAATGCTCCAACTCCCAAGCCAAGTCAATGCCTAGTTAGCCCAGCCCAACCCAGTTTCTAAATTCAATTTTTTGTTTTGAATTTTGGCTCAATTATTAATTACATCGTTAGCCCAAGATCTAGGTTTTTTTAAGTTTTTATCCCCCCTCCCCTTCCAATTTCATACTTTCATTCAGTAAGTACGGATCCATTAATCCCAAATCATTTGATTAATTGAAAACCTAAATCTATATGCCCAAATCGAAGCCGTTGGTGCCGAGTCTGACTTCCCCTCTCTAACTGCCAATCGAATCTACAAATGAACATGTCATTAATTGTATTTATGTAGTGTTGTTGTAAATGTTAAAAAAATTAATTATAGTACGGAACCGAACTGAACCCGAACAGTTTCATAATTATATTTGGACCCGATAATTCCATTTATTATAAATACCCGAAAATTTGAATCCGGCCAGGTCCAGCCTTAATATTTAAGTTAATGTTCGTTGATATTTTGCTTTTTCTTGTTTCAATTACTGTTTAATTAAGTGGGTAAGATTTCTGAGCTTTTGTCAGCATCCAAATATCTGAGAGTTCAAGGTCTCGGGTCACAATAACCGTCAATCGCAGTGGTCAGATAGTCTCATTTCTGTACTTCTTTTGTATATTAGCCAATTTTTTTTAAAATGAAAATGAAAAATATAGTCGTTATTGAGGCCACACAAGAGAAAAAAAATTTAAATTTAAATATTAATGTAATAGATAACGATCATATTTTTCATTTTAAAGAGAAAAAAAAATATGGCTCAAACAAGGCCTAGATTATGTTTATTATTTTAATGGTTAATTTTGCAGTTTGAAATATTTTAATAATTCGGAAACTGCAAAAAAGATCAACAAGTTTCGGATTGAAATAGTTAGTTTTATGGGTTCTATATCTGCTCATTTTTGTGAAATCCCATAATCCCATTATTATTTTGTAGTTTTATTGGGTTAAAAAAACAGGCTAAGCCCCTGTTTGTCCCACATTATTTTTTTCATTTTCATTCTTCTACTCATTTTTAACTACAAATTTTTCAATAAAATAATATTTTTCATCACATCAATAACTTTTCCTTCTTTTTCAACCACATATTTCTCATCACATCACANTCATTCTCATTCATCTACTCATTTTCAACCACACATTCTTCAATAAAATAATATTTTCCATCACATCAATAACCTTTCCTTCTTTTTCAACCACATATTTCTCATCACATCACATCAAAAAAATGCATTTTCTCATTTTAATGTGCACCAAACACACTCTTACGTGGAAATGTGGATTCGATTGAGGTGCTTTTGCTAGTCCTTAGAGTAGTGAAAAGGGTAGGGGATGTATTAAATACTTCTTTTATTGATTCAGAGCGAACGGTTGAAGGCAAGCAATCAGTTAGAGATAGGCTAGGAAGTGACTCTGATTCATCTTATCAATTTAACAGTAAGCAGTGAGTAAACCATCTTGTTGTATGGGTGGCCTAATTTTAAAATCGGCTACATGTGTAACTTTAATATGTTTAGGTTTTTTTGTATAAATCTTCTTATTCATAAGAAAATAAATTTTTCACGCACGGAATACTAAACTAAGGTGATGCTTATTATTCTGATTTTCATAGAAATCTTTTCGTTATTACTTACTAGCTTAAAAGTGCAATGAATTAATGCATTGTGTATAATTGTGAAGGCAAGTTATGATGGTAGGTATGATTGTCATTACCAAGTAAGAAATTACAGATTGAGCATCAACGAACAACCCACCAATACTATCTTTGTTTTTCACTCTCTGTCTCTCATCCTCCTCTCCATTGATTCACCAGAAAACCTAACAATCTCCAATTTGTGCTGTTGAGAAGGAACAAAAGGTACCCAATTTCATATGAAAGATATTATTCCATGTGGTTTATTTGTAGTTGAATAGTTATCCTTTCCTATCCATTGAAGTTTTACTTTTCCCTTCTCTTCGAGGAATTCCATTTTCAGCTTGTAAAGTGTTCTTTTGTAATTTAGCCCCGTTTGACAAACATTATTTGAGGAAAATAGAATTTTGAATAGTATTTTTTAGAAGGATGTGTGGTTAAAAAGTTGAAAAAAAAAAATTGAGTTTACGTGCAGAATATTTTATTGTGTGAATGTGAGGTCAAAAATGAATATGTAGAAAAAAGAGTTTGAAAATAATGATTGTCAAATATGGGCTTAATTATAGTAGTTTCGTGTTTATGCTTTTATCTTATGTTGAGTGTTACTAATATGCCGAACTTCGCCTTTCTAATATTAACTACATTTTTTAGGGATTTCATAGCTTTTTAACCACACATTCAAAAACTTCTATCACAATTTATTAAAAATTTAATTTTAATCCCAACCTAACACCCACTGAAAAAGTAGCAATTTCGTCAACAAATAATGCATCCTGTTGAACATTTTTACTAAAAAAAAACACAATGTTGTATGCATGTAAATTATGAGATTGTTACAACAAAAATTAAAATTCATCAGTTATTAAACGCGTCACATCTGCGCCTAATCTCCCCCTTTCTTCCAGTCTTGACCCCGTACACACTCAACTTCTCCATTGCTGTTGCAAATGCCTCAAAAAATGCGTTCTGATTCTTAGCATACAGTTCCACATACCCTTTAGTTCTTGGATCCGAATTCATTGCGTGGTCCGAAGAAAGAATGCCTAAACCTTTCTGCAAGTTCTGGTAATACATGTTGTCGAATTTGTTCGGACTCATTACATCGTTAAACACTGAAAGTGTTGGGTTTTTGTTGTAATCTGCACAAGCATTTCTCAGTGCCTGAGCAAATCTGGGATTGTAAGCTGGGTCTGATTGTGCACTTCTGCTGTAGTTGTAAAGAATGGAGCTGAATTCTTTGCAGTGTGAAAATCCAATGGTGTGAGCACCTGATAAAGCAACCATTTCTTGAATGGAAAATCCTCTGGATGTGAAAATCTGGATTATTTGATTCATCGGCATTCCGGGTCTTGGTAAATTCCCTTCTACATAGGAAGCTTTCGAAATCAGAGAATCTTTGCGGCCTAGTTTTACAGTGTAATACGGGCCGCCCATCATTAGGACTAGATTTCGGGCCGCGACGGCGAGAATGTCTGCGCAGGAAACGACGCCGGGACAAGCGAGTTCAAGGGCGGTCTTGGCCCGCACCACCACGTCAAAGCCGTCGCCGGGGAGGGAGAGGTTGATGTCAGCGTCGCGTTCGGCCTTGTTGAAGGGGGTGGAAGAGATGAGGACAGAGGCATCACAGCCACCCATGAAGCAGTCGTGAAAGAAGAGGCGGAGGGTGGCGGCTGCGGTGGTGGGGGAGGTGATCTGCTTATTTGTGGTGGTGTCTTGCATTATTTGCTCAAATCTTGGACATTTTTTCTGGTAATAACTAGTGCTTAAGATGGGCTGCCACTGGGAATATGCGGCAGTGGAAAATAGCAATAAAAGTGATAGCAAAAGGAGTAATTTCAAAGCCATTATCTCTGTTTTCTCTCTCTCAAAACTTGTAGAGAGAGAGAGGGGAGCAGTGGGTGGTGTTGCAGAGAGAAAATGGGGTGGGGAAGTATAGTTTTAGAGGGGATCGTTTTACTGGGGTCGATGAAATTGAAAACAATAAATTTTGAGTTTGTGAAGACGCGTTACAGTTCAATTTACACATGGGTTTGTCGGTGTGTGAAGAAGACGCGCCGCTGCCTCTGGATGAGTACTGGAAACAGTCCTGGTGGGGTTTGAGGTGGCGCGTCGCCACTTTATGTCTCTAATTTTGGACTTCTTATTTTTTTATTTTGAGGATTTAGGGATTGCTGGATTGCGGTGTGGGGGAGAAGGTCATAATCCAACTGTTGGGCTTTGGAGGCACATGGAGTTATGCGAGTGTTTGGTTAGGGGAATAAGATTTATGAATTTTCCGTTTCGTTTCAATTTGAAAATCTCGAACACTATCATCCAAACTTG
Organism: Fraxinus sp. 1973-6204; assembly: GCA_903798365.1. Lineage (NCBI taxonomy): Eukaryota > Viridiplantae > Streptophyta > Magnoliopsida > Lamiales > Oleaceae > Fraxinus > Fraxinus sp. 1973-6204. The sequence continues at coordinate 8,441 of CAIGRR010135570.1, read as the reverse complement.
TAATAATTTTCAGTAATGATGAATAATATTGTTCTAACTCGTAATTCGCAAACTCGTAGATTCATTCATATTGTGAATTGGAATTACACTTTGATTCTTGTCATAATATAATTATGTTAGAAGTTTGAGATCGAACAATTTTTACTCATGTCAAATTGGGACAACTCAATCAAGTGAGACAAACGTGTCAAACTGGGACTTTATCAGGGTACTTTTGGTGAGAAAATGTTACCATGTGTTGCATTGTGATCCACTGAACAAATTATTTTTCTAAACTGAATTTGTTTGCCTTTTTTTTATTCTTACGAAAATACGAACACCGTCGAAATTGTCTGTGAGGAACATGACAACATAAAATGTGTGACAAAAACTGTTTAATAGAGTTATGTTAACCGTGTGAGGAGAAGAACCAAAATTGCTGCTAAACTGATATTGTGACAGAGAAAACACCCAGAAGTCACAACTGTTTTGGACCAAAAGTTGGAAAAATTAACATGTATAGCATGTGCAAGCCGGTCCCATTGCTTTATTATCTCTTCTGATAATTGTCTATTTTAGATTTGATATTTTGATCCACCAATCGACCACATATTCTACAAGAGAATTGAACAATATTAAGAAAAACGATCAACTTTTGTGATTCTTGAATGCATTAATCTTAACATGATTCAAGTGTCACTTTCTTCTAGAAGAAACTCGAACAAGTAATCTAACATCCCACATTATTGAAGTCGATCGTGTAGAATAGTAAAACAGGCACAAATGTCGTAATTAGACTAAACGATAATCCAAACGGGAAAGCTCAAATAATCTCTTTCATGGCGAACAAAGAAACTACAGCAACAACAAATCCGAACATCATAGTGTGGAATGAAGCCATTCCAGAAGGTGCAGCACCCCTATGTGGATCATCTGGAGTCGGGGTTGGCGACGGGGCCCAGTCCCACACTTGTGCACTCACAGCCAATGCTGCAAAAGCTAACCAAACCATTGCCAATATAACAATTGTATTGACAGCCATTTTTCTAACAAGTAATGTTGGTGCAATCAAGGTGATACTAAGGGAGTTTGTTCCTCGGTCTTCATTACATCATAGGAATGTGCCAGAAAGATAATATCAATGAGCCTTCAGTTTTTTTCTATTTTTTTCGATAGTTTCCCTGTATTTGATGACGGAAATTGATGTACAGCATCACACCAAATGGCAGGAAGTGAGTAGTTTAATTAGGCTATAGGGTGGCCTGGCGGTGTTAACAATGAACAATTTTTCACTGTTTTGGTTCTTTTTGTGGTGTTGTGATACAATATGAGTTAAGTATGATCACTATAGAAATGGGGTCGATCCCAAATCGAAACTTGCATCTGGGCAGCTTGAGATTTTTGTCTAGATATGATTTTTGCCGTTTTCGCAGGAGAAATTTCTAAGAAGTTATCTGTCATGACTCATAACAGTGACATCATTTTAAGAAGCGATGGATGATTGTGTATTGTCCATGTGTAATGGGTCTAGAGGTATATATATATATATATATAGGTTAGCAGCAAACATATGATTTGTCAGAGTGCAAGAATCAAGATCCATATCTTATTAGTAAACGTGTTTCAATCCATCAAGCATCATCACATTTGATGAAGAAACTTGTAATAACTGCACTTCAATACTAATTTCCATCGCTAAGCACTAAGAAATATCATCCTCGTTCAGGGACACTTGAGCTTGCCACCACGAGTAGTCATACCAGAGTAGCATTTGCCACATTTCTCTTTGTTGCCATATTGTCCTGGCGGCACACATTTGCATTGTTCACAGCATGTCATGGATGCTCGGAAGCAATATTTCTTCCGGGAATGCAGCTTGCATCGAACTAGGCACAGAGGAATGCCCTCTGCCAATACATTAAGCAAAAACATCAGTTGGAAAAAATTACATCTTATGTAATTAACATAACATAGGAGTGAAAATTTACCTTGTCTATTTCTTGGTGGTTTGACTGGTGGAGGAGGTGGTGGTAGTGCCTTGACTGGTGCCTGGTGGTGGTGGTGGTGGTGGTGGGGCCTTGAGTGGCGGAGCTGGGGTTGGTTTCTTATAAACTGGACTTGGTAATGGTACAGTTACAGCTGCGGCCTGTGTTTGCAAGTACATATCATGAGAGATAAAAGACCCCATAGCTCTATTTAGATAGAACTTAATGAAGGACATTCAAGAACTTAATGAAGGAAAAGATTCATGTTTTGCTAGAACAGTGTAATATAAAGAATGAGATATAACCTCGTATAGGACCTCCTCGTCCCACACCGATGAAACCTACAAAAACAAACGATGTTTATACATAGAACTGAATTAAAGAAGTTTAGTTCCAGCACATGTACACAATCTAGTATATCTTATTATGAAGAAAAAAGGGACAAAGAGAGAGGGAGTCATACACTGTTGGTACTTAATAGAAAAAAGGCCAAAAGGAACACATATTTTGAAGCCATTGTAAGACCTACTTAGTATTGATTCAAATGCAGAAATCTGGTATATATATACTCATAAACTCTTGATGGCACAATCAAATGCCAGGTTCACCGGATTAATGAAACATAACTTGTGGATTTCTATGCTGAATCGAGATATGTGTCCAAATCCACATGATAAAAGCACAGTGTCTGCTAAGCTTAGATTTTCTACTTTCATCAGTGTGTGTGTAACCAATACACGAGGCTCGTCTTTGAAACTTGTAACCAGCATTACAGCCTACTACTAGTAAATTAAACCCAAACTTCCTAATTCTGTGCGTCAAATTTATGATTTACTACTAAATTTGTTCGGGGGGAAACTTATTTTTTTATTGCTTGCGAGAATGTGACTCTGTAACTTCGAAAAAGCTGAGATTATTAACTTGTAAAAAACTTCAAATTGGCACCGACTTCCTTAATGTCTTTCGGGATTAAAAAATAAGATGTAAACAGGAGGACTGAGATACTTCTTCCAAAGTCATTACATGTGATATCACATGTTAGGTGTCCTAAGATAAAATTAATGCAAATGCAAATGCAATGTTAATGTAATCAATGAGGTGTTTTGTGTTTCTTACTGGTGCGGGATGGATGATTTTGGATCAGCAACATGAAATTTCAATGTGTAGTACAGACAAAGTTTTGACACACAGATATCTCCGCGACTTCGGTGCATATTGTTTATGATCCTATTTCTGCAGTTTCATATGGCACTTGCTGAGTAGCAAGTAGAGGCACCGGGCACGAAAATGGATCGATCACCCAAGCCATGGCAGCCAGTACACAGAAAGTCAGGTTCTAGGGGTCCGTTTGGTGGGCTTTTGAAAAAGCCAAAAGCTGTTTCTAGTGCTTTGTGTGGATACAAGAGTTTTTAGAAGAAGTCGACCTCATCGGAAATCTTTTACAAAAAGCAAAAGCTATCCCAAACAAGTCCTTCATGTGGAATTCTTTCTAATCTCTTTGATGATTAAGAAACCGAAACTTTAGTCAAAAAGGAAAGAAAGAATATACAAGTGAAGAGCTATTTTCTGAACTATAGCAGGCTAACATGGCATCCCTTAAATCACAAATTTCATCGAATCATCTAGTCTATGAATGCAAACAAAATAAATGACTAATAATAAGATAAAACAACTATAAACTGTGTGAAATAGATATCAAAATATTTGCAATGACTCATTTATATTCAATACTATACTCATTATTCGAAACAGTGATGGTTCAGGTAATTATACAATCAAAGAATCAATCCTATTATGCTACCTTTCAATTCTTGAGCCTTGCCTGTAATTATCTCTGATAAAATCCAGTTTTAACAGAGCGTATATCGCTATACAACTGGAAATTAGTTCTCTTTTTTACCGAAGTACATATTCAAAAACATCAAACTTGAATCGAGAAATTAATTACCATTGAATCTCAGCTCACTTGCTCTCCAATTAAGTCTAAGCCTACTACAAGGAAGGATAACCCCTGAAACAGCAAGTAGTAGAAATGAATTCCATGTGCCGATAATAGACTTCTTGTAGCTGCAGTGAGTAGAAGAAACGCAAGTGCAAGTTCCGGTTTGTAAATTCGGTTTTTCTTCATCACAATAGGGACCTTTTCACTCTGCTCTTTTAACTTGCCAAGAATTTCTAAACCCGATTCAGAAAGTCGCCTTTGAATTTTATCTTCATTCATCGTTTTCTGTTCCCTCTCAGCAAGGCTTAGCAAGTCTGATTCCGACGCTCTGCCTGTTTTCTTTGTGACGACCCATTCGTAGGCACTTCCGAGCTGAAATAGCCCGGATACCATTGCATTAAATTTGGTCACGGACATTGTGTTCTCAAAGAGCAAATATGGCATGAGAAAGGGGAAAGACTTAGGAGCTGGTAAAATGTTCAGAATGGACATGACAATGGGGACGTAACAGATGACCCAAGCAGGTAATTCAGCCTCCGGAATGAACATTGTCAATGGAAGTATGATACAAAACAACGTAAACGAGTAAAAGGGAAGTATAAGTTTCCTTAGGAGAAAGAAAAGGAATATCAAGTTGGCCTTTTTCCATACTGATATCTGCGAAAATAACATCATAGAAGGGAGAAAAAATTAGTAAAACTCTATGAATACGTTTAACAAACAAGCAAAAGTTAATGAATATAAGCAGATGTTATACTTTGGAGGTTATAATGTCCGGGAGGCATAGTCTGAAGAGCTGCATCGGGCCAGAATGCCAACGATGTTGTTGCTTCTTGTATGCTTCATATGACTCTGGTAATTCACAAAGAACTCTCACATCATTGAGGTAGATAAATTTCCATCCCTTCAAGTGGGCACGAACTGCTATATCCATGTCCTCGACCGTAGTCCTCTCAAGCCAGCCACCGGAATCCTGTAAGGCCTTAATCCGCCAAACACCGGCTGTTCCATTGAACCCGAAGAAATTGAGGAAAACTCCATTTACTTGCTGCTCGACTTCGAAATGGAAGCAGAGATTAATGTTTTGGAGTCTTGTAAGTAAATTTTCATCCTTATTCACAAACGACCAGCGAGTCTGGACAAGGCCTATGTCGGGATTGTTCTGTAACGAGGAACAAGATTCTTAAACTTTGTCAAGTGAAGTAACTAAAGCACACATTTAGGTAGTTTTTAAAATTATTACCTTAAAATGAGGGATCGAAAGTTTAAGGAAATCGGGATTGGGTTGGAAGTCTGCATCAAATATTGCAACAAATTCATAGTCTTTGACGTAATCACAAGCCATGGCTGATTTAAGATTGCCAGCTTTGTACCCGGTTCTGATGAATCGATGTCTGTATATTATGTTCACCCCTTTCTCTTTCCACGACAAGCATTCATCTCTTATCAGATTCTGTAAAAGTTCATCATCTGAATCATCTAAGACTTGAACTAAAAAGCAATCCTTAGGCCAATCGAGCTGGCAAACTGCAGCGATTGATTGTGCGTACACCTGAAATTCCACACAATTTTCATTCAGTACTATAAATAGTCAGATAAATTAGACAACTATATTTCATAATCACATATATTCAATCTTGAGCACAATTATGAATTGTGCATGAACTTGAAGAACGAACCATTAAACATTATGTGAAATTGATAAAACATATTCAAATCAAAAGGTGATTGGGTAAATACCTACAGCAATGACCACTTAGCTACTCAATTATCCTCTTTCCAATTTGGTTAACTCTTTTTAGGGAATTTTTCACTTTATGAGCCATATTTACACATAATTAGACACGTACGGCCGAATAATAAATAAGAATTATAAGTAAAAAATAGTCAAGTATACTTGAATTACCTCTCTTTCATTGCACATGGGAATCTGAACAAGAACCATTGGATAACTCGATCCATCTTCGATGTCATAAGTTTGGCCTTCAATCACAGGCTTCAACTTCTTGTACTTAATCCAGAAACACCCCAAACACTGAACAAGCCGATCCAGTGATTGAATCATGAAAAGTACAATGCAAGATTTGGATAGTGTCATTATCAGAGGAGCAATGTAATCAACTCTAAAAGAAAGCCAAGCCATATAAGACCACTGCACAACATTATTCTGAACTTCCCATGGATTATGAACCAAACTCAAATCCCATTTCTTGAAATAAGCAATGATTTCAATAATCAAAGCTATAATTGAAATAGCAAGAAATGCTTTTATAAACTTGTACATTTTCTTCCCTCTGTATGTGGGTTCTTCTTCCCTCCCATCGGAAAAAGTGGCAATTCGTTTCTTGATGGAACCGAAAACTGTACACAAACTCATTGCCAGCCATGGAATACAAGCCACCACCCTGTGTGCTTTGAGAAGAAGAACCCAAGTAAATTGCTTGGGACTTGCAGCTTTTTGTTTCTCCTGGAAAATCAATCCCCTTTGGGAATCATTTGCTTCAATTAAAGAAACATTTTCTGGCTTCTCAAGTGTAAGCACTACAGAATTTGGCACCATTTTTTTCTGAAAATAGGAAATGATTTAAGAAAAACCAGATCAAAAATCTTGGAAAGAAACAAGGGATTGATAGATTTATATGCCGTCAGGCCATGGCCATCTATTTTACTCAGAAACTTGAAAGACTTTTTTAGTTTATTTAATGCAATCTGGATCTCAAATAGACAAAGAATGGCACTGACTCCACAAATTCAGTTGAAACGGAGCAATGAGAATGCTCATCAATTTCCAAGTCAAAAGTATATAGAGAGAATATGCTAATGAAGAAGCACAAGAATGCAATTATACAGGCTTCCACTGTCAGAGCCCTCAAGAGGTGAGGCAAATGGAAGGTTCAGAATTAATTTTTTTTTTTTTTAAAAATTAATTTCGAATGAGATCAAGGGTCCATGTCAAACCCAAAAAAGTGTTTGTATATTTGACATTTTTTAACCTTCAAACTCTTCATAAGGCTGCTACGGGACTTCCAAGATTCACCAGTGTCGGTGTCAAGTAATAAATACTAAATGACAACCAAATTACAGCCAAATGTGTATATTATATTATTTTATTATGGTAAGTTTTCTGTACTTTGTCTGGTGATCTGGAATCTGTCCATTTCTGGGATATTAAGCCCCTGTTTGTCCCATATTATTTTTTTCATTCTCATTCTTTTACTCATTTTCAATTACACAATCTTTAATAAAATAATATTACACGTAAATCCAAAAAATTTCGTTCTATTTAACCACATATTTCCCATCACAGCCAGGGGCGGAGATTTTTTAGTGGTGGAAATAATAATTTAAAAGAACATATGTGGGCTCCATACAAAAGGACTTGACTCGACCAACTTGGTGTGAAGTTCATTTAGTATATGCATACCTAATGAATTTGATATTCCACATCATGGAGGATAGGTGTACCTACAAATTTCTACTAATTAAGGAGCCATTTCACCTAATTTGGTGGATGGATAATGTTCATGAATATGAAAATAAGAACTACAATTGGTAACTTTCGTGACGATTATAGACTAATTTCATAGGCAAATAATCTCTTATAACTCAAATGTAAAGGTAGAACTCACGGTAGTGTCAAATTTTGAGTAAAATACGAACACTAACTTTAATTTTATTCGAGACGTCTCTTATAAATATCATAATTTCCATATTAGTTATTCATCTATTAAAATCCATCTAATCTTTTCCCTCGACGAAAACCAATCTAACTTATCATAATTGAATTAACCACCTCTAGTTTTGCTACCTAAATTTCCCAAACACATTACACCTTAGTACCGTCTTATGGTCCGATCCCTCCTGGACTGATCAAGCCCAATAAGTGCTGCAGCTTTGAGATAAATGAACTGAGCTTTCTGACCCATTAACTGAGGAGGAATAGAGGGTGTAAGCCTTTTCCAGAAGAAATTCGGGTAGACATGTTGACTTTTTCCTCCTTTTTTTTTAAAAAAAAAAATTTATTGTTAAACAGGATTTTTATTTTTATTTTTATCTTTTTCTTTCTACTCTTCGAATATACTAATATCCCAGCCAAGACCACAAATTGATGCCAAACATATTTTATCACAAAATCTCCCTCGTGACTAGTAGTAGATAAATCACGCAAATTATGCTTAAACATGTGAAATTAAATATTCAAGTAAAATTTCCCCTTTATTTCTAACCCAGGATTCATCCACTTTTGTTTAATGAAACAACATATGAAGGTTGTGATAGCCAAAAAATCCGCCTCGCCCCGCCCCGAATGGGGTGAAAAAAACTCGTCCCGACGGGTTGTTGGGGTGGGGCGGTGAGAGGGGGTGCCCCGCCCCTAACCCACCCCGTGAAGAATAATTAACTACAAATTAAAAAAAAAAATTAGTTAACTGAAAATTTTTGAAAAAAAAAAAAATAAATAGGGCAAACTTGTACCCCGCACCCGCCCCGCTCTGAGCCCTCCCGCCCCATCTAAGGCGGGGCAAGGGTGCTCCACA
>CAIGRR010135541.1:0-11535 GCA_903798365.1 Fraxinus sp. 1973-6204 | reverse complement strand
AATGTAATGTAATGGAAAAAAAAATGGGGAACAAACGGGGGCTATGTAAACTATAATTTTTGAATATACAACACGAGAAGTGTAACTGCTCCATATACATAGCGCGTGTTCTTTAATCTAATGAAAATACAATATGAAAGTACAGCTACTCCAACTCTCTAAGAACACAATGTGTTTGTTGCGAATTTCTCTGACGTATCAGGAGACTCCACCAATAAAGAAATAATTTGTTTACTCTAGGTAAGAATGAAAATAGAAATTTACTTAATTTACTTATAAGCTTAGCCAAACATGCTAATAAAATCAGTTCCTACTCAGTGAATTCCTGCATCTGCCTATTGATGTAGCTCCAGTTACAACATTGTCCAGGCCATTAATACGACAAACCAGGAAATGCAAGAAAAACAAGTTTCTGTTAGTAGCAACATAAACAGGTTAAGGGAGTCGTGTTGTTCCTCACAAACTGTTACACATATTAGCTCGTAGACATCAACTACAAGTGAAACACAATGAATAAAATCTAATGTAACAATTACATCATATACTGAACACCCAGAAAAACAGTTCGAAGAAATATAATACTATCGGTAGTACTTGGTGACAAAAGTCATCGCTATCCAAGTTTACCACCCAACAAACCATAACATTCCACTCATTTAAAGTTTAAAGCCTATTGAGCGGAGAAACTTCCCCTTGCATAAAATTCATTATTTAGCTTGCACGGCTTTTGATAACATCAAGCCCTATCTCAGTTGGATCGGTTGCTTGTAGTTCGATCTGAATTCCATCAAGTTCCCTCTTAAACCTGTCCTTTGAGCTAGCATAAATCATCTTGCATCTGACCCTTGAGGTATCAGGACACCTTAAATAACCATGTCAATAAACCACGAAAGTATAATGCATTTGTTTAAAATGTAAAAGTGCAATATGTTATGAAAGCACAAATTATCTCGACCCTGAAATATCACGAGACCTTACATGGCAATAGAAAAAAGTCAACAAATCAAGGTTCATGAGAAGTGTAATGCATTTGTTTGATATACAAAAGTGTAATATATGGTGCAAGCATATTTTAATTGGGCACCAGCATAATGCCAATTACCAAGCTATGAAGAAAATCCTGCTTTTCTGACAATTCTCCTCTGTCACAAAGTCAAAATCATACACAGCATAGCGACATTCATCCACAGGAAGACTTGCAATGAAGTCCTCATAGCTCTGAGCTGGCTCGCCTATTTTTTCAACAATGACTTGCTTCTGTTTCTCCTCTATCTTGAAGACAATGAAGCGATGAGTCCTTTTTGCCTTCAGTTCCAAGAACTTCAGCTTGCATTCGTCATGCACAGCCATCCCAGATGCAGCGTTAGCCTATAAATAGGATCAAATATTGAAAATCATAAACTCGTGTGGATTTCATAAATTTAAAGTCATGAAACTATATTATAGTTACCTTAAAGTCAGTTAAAATAACTCCATATCACTACTCAAAACAAAGATATTATAATACCTGTAATCTACTTAACAGAAAAGGAAATGAACACAGCCCAAAGGATTGGTGGTAATTTAGTCAAATTGCTAAATAGCAAAAGATGGTAGCGGATTTAAAGTTTACAGATGGGGCGGGGCATTGCAATCTTTTCCATAATTATGTTATGTGTTTCAATCCATGGTACCCACAAAGTGATAATAACTTGAAAAAGAAAGATATTTCCCATTCTGACATTCAACCATATTCTTATAACAAATTTCTTAGACATTAACAGAGTTAAAATTCGCATTACAAAGAAAACATCAAAAGCTACATCATTTCTAATGATTAGATAAATAAACGTGCCAGCTCAGGTTGATTGCCAGGAAATCTTCAAGGTGCACAGAGCACTGCTCAATTTTAATTAAGAACAAAACAGAACAGAACAATTTCAAAATTCACCAATGGTATTAGAAAAAATAAAATCAGTAAAATGGAGTATAGATGACAAGACACATTGGATCAATCAAATCTGTATACACTAAGCACTGCTAAGCTCAATTACATTCACCAATTTTTTTTCCAAATCGAGCAAAAATTAATCAGAATTATAAACATAGATCAAATGCCCAATAACCACTCCAAAATACCCGATAGATCGGATAACAAGTGGGCAGATAAATAAACAGTATTAACAACAAAATCTGCACGTACCACTTCAAATGACACCAAAATATAGCTTCAAATTTTAGATCAAGCACAGATCAAACCATTGTTAGAAACATAATTGGAATTAAACTGAAAGCCCTAAAAAGTTAATATGATGGAAAAGTCAAATACAAAAGCTAAGGACTCACCATTTTATGGTTTATTCTTTAGTCTGGAGTAATGAACACGATCACACACAGAGATGGAGAGAGTTTATACTACGAGTCCTCTGCTAATGCGAGCTCCTCTTTATCAGAGGCTCTTTGAAAGGGCATTGATAAGGTGTAACTCGAGCATACAGCTGTATCGTGCGAGTGGGTATCAAAAGGCAATGAGTTGATTCCACGTAAATGTTGAGATTCTTGGAAGAATGATTTGAGGATTAACTTGCTCGAGCGGCTCAAGCCAACTTCGCCCAAAGCTGGAAGCTTGTTTTCCCTTTTTGTGTCTTGTCATTTTTTGTTTATCAAATTATTGCTATCTTTTGAATTATTTGAGTAGAAGTATTTGCTCTATGCAAAGAGATACAATTTGATTTCTTATTTTATTATTTATTTAGGGTATGTTCGGTAGAGATTAAAATCGGATTAAAATTGAAAAATTAACTGTTATTATTGACTTTTATTAGACGAGTGAGACCAATAATGACTATATTTCTAATTTTAATTGGATTAAAATTTATATCAAACACACCCTTAGTGCCCATTGTCGAAATAATTATTATTCTACTAACACGAATATTGATCGAGTCAAAAAATAAAAAATAAAAAAAGTGTACCATTTGCAATTTTTTCTTATTTTCTGAACAAATCAGTCGCCAGATATATTTGATGAAGAGTACCCAAATTGAAAACATCACGAAAGAGTGGTGGAAACTAATAGGTTTGGGCATCGGCTGTCAAAAAAATAAGTTGAGGTCTCGGTTAATACGAAGCATCTACGTGAGGTCCAACGCTGCAACTTTTCCAGTAAAAAAGAGGGGTCGGAGAGGTGGGAAATTGACATTTAAGGAATAATATTGCATTTAATAAATAAGAATAAGGGGAGTGGGGTCCATCCGATTCATTCTTCTATAATCCTGCGTTAACTCCACGCTAGCCTTTTTTAGGCTATGTTTGACTTTGAGTTGTTTGGTGTACAACGTGGCATTATATCATTGGATATATTAAAAAAAGCTATCTTTTCATCCAATAATTTGTTGTCGACATATTCTTTTGTCGACAAGGTAGTAAAACTGTAAAAGGCAAGGTACAAGTGACAAAATCCTTTTCCAAATCACCCATTTTTGTCGGAATCACTTTTTTTTTTAAAAAAATTCATTTCTAATCACAGATTTTTTCAATAAAATAATTTTACACGTAAATTCACATTTTTATTTTTTTAATTTTCAATCTCACATTTTCAATAAAATAATTCTCAAAAAATAAAAATCAAACAAGGGTTTGGAACTAGCAAATGAGATATAAAATATTAGACATCATTTCACGTCCATTTTGTTCATAGACACACAAGACCTATTTTTTCAAAAATAAATTCATTGAATCTCTTTAGAAATAAATAGAACGAAGAGAGAAAAACTCACGTGATCGAATAATTGTTAAGGAAAAGATCTCACATCGACTAGTATCAACATATAATGGTTTTGATTACTCATCTTAACAATATTGAGTTTTTAATTTGAAACGTCAAGCCTTAATAAGTAATTACAATCGTTCCCACAAACTCGTTCGCATCTCATTAAATATTTAGTCCCTGTTTGGTACACATTAAATTTTCATTCTTATTTTTCTACTCATTTTCAACCACACATTTTCAATAAAATAATATTTTATATCACATTAATAATTTTTCCTTCTTTTTCAACCATACATTTTCCATCAATCTACTATTTCAGAATACATTCTTTCAGAATAATGTGGCTCGAACGCACCCTTGAATTTATTAATTTTATCAAAAATGACTTTCAAAAAAGTTGTGAACATCTTTAGTTATGGGACAAGAACTTTCAACAATTATTGAATGAATAAAGTAAGTGAAATAATAGCCACGCCTTGCATAAACTGTAAAGTGAATTTTATAGCACTACCTTCGGTGGCTGTGCGGCCAAAGGTTCGTCTTTTGGATTATCGAAAAATGGTTTTGTTAAAGTTGGTCAGTGGCTAATTCGTGGCTTCATCAGGAGACGAACAAATGCTTTATAATATTAGTTTTTGTTGTTGAAATTGTACTTCAAAGATTACCCAAAAGTGTAGCAATGAATCACCTGCTTCGGTGTAAGTTTGGGCCAATACTCGCACACCATGTTGGTCTTTGCTTTGCACCTGTCTTCTTCATTGCAATGCTGGCCTAGTTGGTTAGTTATTCCACGAGTGGTTGAAGACTTGAAGTAGCTTTAAGCTTGGAAGAGGCATGACAACGTCATGATCGTCATTGATTGTTGTTCATTTAAAACTTGCTTGGTAAAGATTTTTTTGAAGATGTGCAGATAGGAAGTAAGAAAAAGTTAGGGGTTCTATAAAATTTATGATTAAAAATGATTTTAAAGAAAAATAATTGTAAAAAATATTTCCACACAAGCTCTTAAAATTTCATCTATTGTAACTTACAAAACCATCGTTGAGATTGAAAATATATATTGTTAAGTTTGTGTCTTTGAAAAGAATTTGCATGTTACAACTCAATATATTTTTATTTACGGGTGAATAGCACAAAACATTCATATCTTTCAATGTCACTGTGTAAAACGTTCATACATTTCATATTTTGACATTTTCATCCCTACCTTCCACCTTTCATTATGTAAAAGGCCATTTTCAACAATTTTTCCAATTAAATGATGATTTTACCTTTCTATTCAAATGAAATAAAATAAAATAAAAAATAAACAACTAATTGCAATTATAATCCTAAATTTTTCAAAATATTAGAGATAAGTCCTAAATTCTCCACCACCACCACAACTTTCACAACCCCACAAAGTCGCTACCTATAGATCCACATAGCACCACCTTCTGGCCACCACACCTGCCTCCCCCCCCACCACCACCACCACAAAAATCCTCTCCCACAACATTGGTCACAAAATTTGTCGAAAATATCTACAATTGCAACCTAAAATACCAAACTACTGTATACAACCCTTTAGGCAACCTCACTTTCGGCACCACCCACGATCGCACATCACCATTGATTGTTACCCTCACCTTGACGAATCTATACATGGCCTTGCATCAATTAAACATGCCTCAAATCATTCTACTGTAATCTAGACATTTGACAGTGGCGACATCCATTTTGCTAAACTCTTCTCCTTCAATTCACGCATCCAACAACACTAAATCCTCAAATTGGCATCAATCGAACCGTCAACAAACCTAAACGACAATGAGTATGAATCTAATTGAACCAATTACTGGTCTAACTAAATTTGATGGGTCCTAAGTACTCCAATCTTCAAATTCATGTGGGGGACGGTGGGGAAGTGAAGTGATGTTGGTGGTGGTGGAGTTCGGTGGGCGTGGTGACTGAAATGTGGTGCTATGTGGATCTATATGTTACAGCTTGATAGGTTGTGAAAGTGGTGGTGGTGGAGAATTTGCGATTTTTTTGAAGTTTTTTAAAAACTTAGGGATGGTAGTTGCAGTGGTTATTCATCTTTTTCTTTTTGTTTTATTTGAATAGAAGAGTAAAATCGTCTTTTATTGAAAAAAATTGGATAAAAGGGACATATTGCCCAATAAAAGATGAAAGGTAGGGATGTATTGCACAATGACATTGAAATGTAGGGATGTTCTATGCTATTTACCCTTTTATTTACTTATAAAGTATCTGTACATTTTATGTTATTTTGATAAATTAAAGTCTTGATCTTCTAATAATATTTTGAATATTGTATCTCGTAACTTTATTAAAATTTGATACTCAAAACGTAATTTATTTTTATAAATTATTAAAGATACACCATTGTAATTCAAATAAAGTGGAGAAAATTGTATGACAAAAATATAATTAGACTCTTTTAAACTTTAGCCACAGTTCCATACTCAGAAAACTTTTGATACATTTGAGAATAGAGGGCAGAATCTACCAAAAGAGCTCGTTGGTTAATAAATCTCATAATTGATTTAATAGAAATGAAAATATAAATCATAGATATTGTCACAGTTACAACTCTTGACGTGGATTTGCTATTGGGCCGGCTCAAAGCCAGGCCCAAAAACAGGGCGCCTATGTGGCGGCCCCTATTGGAAGCCAACCCCCCCTCCAATAGGAGGCACCACATAGGAGCCCAGATTCTTGGCTTGGCTTTGAGCCTGGTCAAGAATAATTGCCCTTCTTGACGAGCTCGTAACTTGTGATCATTACCCAATTTACAAATATTAGACACATTAGCCCGTGCTAACATTTGATAATATCACTTCGAATGTTGTAAATGATGAAACGAACAAGCTATATGTTCATTAAGTAGAGTAGTGTACGTACAATAATTGCACGTAAGTATGTTATGAAGCACTTTCGATTATGTTCCATCTTTTAACTTTTGGACTGCATAAACAATATCAATCACGTACTCAGCGCTCGTGAGTTATACACAAAAATCATGTAATCATTTGAAAAGGTTTATGTTGACGAACAATCTATAAAATGTATTATAGAATATAAACTCTTATAATTGTGGCAAATTGCTACATTAGTCTTTATTTATTGAACCATCGTCCATTGAGTCATCCAAAAGAATAATGTTTATATGTACAAATTGGAGATGCCTGGCATGTTAGGTGTCGTTAAATGATATGTTGATAAAGTGGGTTACATATTTACACATTTAATTGATTTTGTCATTTCATCCAATATCACCTGCCACGTCACGTGAGATGATACCCACTTTGTCCGTATAACATTATTTCATCTAAAAACTTGTGAAAACCCTTGAGAATCATTGGCATGACTATACTAAATAGGACTAAACTAATTGTACAACCATTTTGCACAAGTGAAAAATTTGACCATCATTCAATCAATGGTCCAACTAGTTGTCATATCAATGGATGTCAACAAAGATGTTAATCAACATGTATATGTAGCAGAGTTGTAATAAATATGAATATACAAAATATATGCAAGACTTTGTAATGCAACACGTAATACATCATGTCTTAAATTGAGTTCACCAACTAACAATGTAACGTTCTTAATTTTTGTATGTCAATAATATGGGAAATTCAAAGTATTGTACTGTCCAAATTAAAAATATCATGAATGGTGATGAAAATAATAAAGTCAAGTTGGTGGAATTGAGAAATCAGTACAACCACTAAGGATAATTCTGTCCGTCGGCGACACACGTGATTCCCTCTTTTGCTTTTTTGGCTATCTTTCATCAATGTAAAAAATGCAAGTGTTCCTTAATAGTGTTTTTCCTGTACACATAGCACGATGGAAGAATGTTTACGAGCTACACAATAATATGGGTACACACCCATTAAAATGAGTTTCTTTAAAAAGATAATTTTTTAGAGAATGTGCGGTTAAAATTTTTAAAAAAATTGGATTTACGCGTAAAATATTTTATCAGGAGAACGTGTAATTTCAAATAAGTTTTAAAAAAATGGTTTTAATGGTTGTAAAGATAGAAATATTTATAGCCAACCAAAAAGCGTCAAGTGGTGTAACACGGACTACATCACTACAATTACCATATTGGGGAATTACAATTTTAATATAGCCTTTTCGAGGAAGGACGTTTGAATTTTGCTATCTGTGCATGACATGTAGGCACCTTTACAAAAAGGATCATAGAAGGAAATGATCTTGTTGACGTGGCTGTTATTTGACTTTAATAACTTGATGATGATGATGATGATGCCAATCAATTTTCTATCTCTCCTCCATAAAACTTTTCTACGTTTTTTGTCTCAATTTTTGAGATCACTACGATTTGTTAAATAAAGTCAAAATATAACATTCTTGATACAATTTCGAAATATTCACACACTATTTTCTCATGTTGTTAACGATACGCGAAACGATCAATCGTTGCAAATGTCAAGGCACGTGAACGCAGTAGTTCCAAACTAGTAATTCGATAATTTTGATAACATACTAACTTTAAAAATTCTCCGAAAATCATATGCTGGTCGAATCTACAAATCACACGCGTTACCTCAAAGCTCGTTTCAAGAACTATATTGTAGACATATC
The DNA here is from genome assembly GCA_903798365.1 of Fraxinus sp. 1973-6204. Lineage (NCBI taxonomy): Eukaryota > Viridiplantae > Streptophyta > Magnoliopsida > Lamiales > Oleaceae > Fraxinus > Fraxinus sp. 1973-6204. The sequence goes on along the minus strand of CAIGRR010135541.1, from coordinate 3,158 downwards.
AAAATGGTCAAAAATGATATTGAAAATAGTTAAACACGCATCTTAAAAAGAAAAGCCTGACTCATATTTTCTTTATATTTTTCTATTATTTCATTAACGTTTATTATTTTTGCGTGACAAATTTTTCAATATAATTTACATCGTTTTATTAGGAAAATTTATATGGGGTATGACAAAAAATTTCGAATCATTATAAGATTGGATTGCGAGTTTTGCTCCTTTCATGTTGCTGTGGTATGATAATTTTAGAAGGAACGGCTTAATTTCTAAGATGAAAGAGAAAAAACTTAATTAATCACGGAGAACAATAGTTTGAAATGAACATACCATCGCAATTCGCAACTCACAGTTCAAACTTGTAAAGAAATGAATTTTTTTTACGTCATACCCTAGGTAAATTTTTTTAATAAAATAATGTAAATTATATTTAAAAAAAGTTTGCTCAAAAACAATAAATGTTAATGGAATAATTGAAAATTTTTAAAGAAAAGACAAGTTAGACGTTTCCTTTTAATACGCACGTTTAATTATTTTTGATATTCTTCGGACCATTCGATATATCTACGATATAATTCTCGAGACGAGCTTTGAAATGACGAAGGCGATTTGTAAGTTCGGCTAGCATATGATCGTCGAATTTTTTTAAAGTTAGAATATTATCGAAATTATCGAAATACTAATTTTGAACGACCTACTTTGACGTACCTCAACGTTCATTACGATTAACCGTTTCATGTGTCTTTATTGACATTAAAAATTAAGTCGTGAGCACTTTGTATTAATAATGTAATATTTCAACTTCGTTCGACATCGTGTAATAACTTAAAAATTTGGGGGAAAAAAATTCTTGGAGGAGAAGTAGAGAAGGGATTAGAATCATCTTTTGAGTTAATGTACATGTACTGTTAGTTTGATAAAAAGTTTGACAAATGATTAGATGACATACATTTTGATCCTTGATTTNGTGTAATAACTTAAAAATTTGGGGGAAAAAAATTCTTGGAGGAGAAGTAGAGAAGGGATTAGAATCATCTTTTGAGTTAATGTACATGTACTGTTAGTTTGATAAAAAGTTTGACAAATGATTAGATGACATACATTTTGATCCTTGATTTGAATATCATTATTCAAAAGCCAAAATGAATGCTACCTCGTTATATGCCAGCAAAGGTGTAAATAACTTTCATACAATTAGCTTAACTGTCATCTTATTTTAAAATCAAATAACACCCATATCAACAAAATCATTTCCTTTGTTACCCTTTCTGTAAAGTTGTCATGTACAAATAGCAAGATCATATTTATTAGAGTAGTGCTATGGGTACATAAAGGTACCCATAGCACTTGACATAATGGGCAAATGTTTGCCCCCTATTGGAGGGTTCCCGGGTGGGCCTGGGAACCCTCCAATAGGGGCAAACATTTGCCCATTATGGGAAATGCTATGGATTTCCCTATTTATTAACAGTTCTGCTTGGGGTACACTACGCCAAGTTTGACATTTAAAAAGAAAAACAATTTTCCCTCACTCATTTTTAATCACATCAAATGTCAAGGAAGATGTACTATTTTATATTTTCCAGTGACCCCACCAATACAAGAGAGCCATGTTCTAAAAATGCGCGAAAATGCGCCGCCTATGCGCTATGCGGGTTCAAAACGCGTCGAATTCGGCCAATGCGTGTAAAAATGCGTCTAGTTCAAAAATGCGGCATAATGCGCGCGCCTAGGCATGCCGCCTAATCCCCCCCTTTTCTTTTTAATTTTTTTTATGATATATTAAAAATCAATTTTTTTTAATATAAAAATATATTTAATACCTTAAAAATAATTAAAATAATATTACAAGTACGAAACGCATTATGACGCCTATTCTCCGCATTGACACGCTTAAACTTGTGATTCTTGATTCTCGNAATTTTTTTTATGATATATTAAAAATCAATTTTTTTTAATATAAAAATATATTTAATACCTTAAAAATAATTAAAATAATATTACAAGTACGAAACACATTATGACGCATATTCTCCGCATTGACATGCTTAAACTTGTGATTCTTGATTCTTGACCTTGACGCATCGCAACGCATTACGCATTTTAGAACACTGCAAGAGAGTCGAGAAAAAAAGAGTAATGCTAGTGAGGACTAACAAACCATCGATAGTCATTTTACGTGACATATAGTGACAGTTTGTTATTTGATACATGAACCAATAAAAAACTTATATATTGTATTAAATAATAAACTGTTACATGTATGACACGTAAAACGATTACTGATAATCCTCCATGTGAATAGCATTATTCGAGAGGAAACTAGGCCGTCTCAAATCAGAGAGAGAAAAATCTCCTCCAATTCTTTTCCTGCAATTATCGGCAGTTTAACTGGAGGGGGCATTCATAAACGCGCGAGGTTAGTTGAAATTGGAGACGAATGGAGGGAAACAGAAGAAAAGTCAGGCTTATCCTGTCCCTACATGTTTTACATCGGACGGGTTTATCAAGGACAGATCACAAAGTCACAGTATACCTAATAGCCACGTGTCCTAAGATGAAAGGACATTAGTTGGCCCCACCCTTAGTTATATAAAAAGGCAGACCGGTCAATTTCACTCCTAAACGTATTTCCGCCGTCATCTCGTCCCTTCCATATCCCAAAACGACTTCTTCTCTGTCTATCTATACTATACAAATAGTTATATAGACAAATATTTATTGAATACAGAATTAATTTCAGTACTGTGAATCGACGTTGTCAGTTGCGGTTGTTGCCGCTTTATTCGTTTCATCAAAACAAGAAATCTTTTTTTCCAAAGCCCTAACATTTTTCATATTTTTCTTTTTTTTTTGCTTGTTATAATTCAAATAGTAGATCTTGTTTTTTTTATATACATGCATGTTTTGTAAAAAAATATAGACGTTTATATAGATGTCATAGTATAGAAAGTAATTTGGAGGGCAGTTTATGTGCTGGTATTCAGATCTGAGGAGTATTTTCAGATTTAAGAATTATAGTTTCGTTTCTATACGTTGTTTCTTGTATTGACGAGGTATGTTAATTGGATATTAATTCGTAGTCTTTGTTCGATTTGAAAATTGAAATTTGTGAAACAGTTCCGGGGTTGAAGAGTCGACTCTGTTTGAAATCTTCATTC
>CAIGRR010135319.1:0-17968 GCA_903798365.1 Fraxinus sp. 1973-6204 | reverse complement strand
ATTAGTCTACTTGTATCCAATTCGAGTGGCCCCCACCCCATGTGTGTGTATGGACACCATTTTGAACACCATATTTTGTACCCCAAGCATCTCCCTTCTTTAAGAGTGTGTTGGATTGGTATGGAAAATATATTGTAGAAAAAAAATATTTTCCTTGTTTTGAGGAAAACAAAAACCTACTCTTCCCAAAGAAAATTAGGCATATTTTTAAAAGTTGGAAGATATTTTTTATGAAAAAAATAGCAATCAAACACTTTAAAATAGGAATTTGAGTGAAAAATTGAAATTTTCCATGAAAAATAAATGCAATCAAACACAACCTAAATAAAATTTAAAACTTGTCAAATTCACGGGAAAATTATGGTTGCACTCTCTAAGCTTTGAGACGAGCAATTGCAAAATCAAAAATTTTAGGAGTTGTTCTTTTCGTGTTTTAATTTTTAATTTTGTGTTTTAAATTCATTTTCAATTTTGTGTTTTGTAGGTTTGTTTTGAAATTGCTGAAAATACGTTCTTTTTGTCATTCTGAAAAACTGTTTCTCAAAACAGAAAAGTGAAAAACGCGTTTACTTTGAATATTTTTTTAGAATAATTTATTCAAGAAATTTGATTATTCAATAAACTTTAATACTTTAATATGAATATAATATTAAATAACATATAAATTTTGAAATCGATGAATCTTGAAATATTTTTTACTAGATATAAAAGACATAACTTAAATTAAATTAAGCAAAACAGTTCAATCGATATGATTAAAAGTTCACGTGTCATAACAAAATAAGCAGATATTAAACAAAATATAAAATAAATCCACGGAATCATGTACGCCGTCTTGAGTAGTCATTCAACATGTGTGTAGCAAATTGATCTCTGACTTGTTCCCATTTGAACTGTTTGGCTAGTATCAAAATGTATGACTTCTTGATCTTGACCTGACTCCGGTATATCTTGAAACACCATATTCTTCTCTGAATACTCATCGAACAACATATCTAAAGCGTGCTCCGAGAGAATAAAGTTGTGTATTGCGTAACATGCAGCTGAGATTTGTCTTTGCTTACTAAGTGGATAATTGGTAATCAATTTTAAAAATAGGAAATTTTGCATTTAAAACTCCAATGCAATGTTCAATAATGTTACGACATGAGTAGCGTCTATAATTGAACAATTTTTCCTTCCCACGCAGTCTTCCCCATCCAACATAGTCACGCAGATGATATCTTAGACCTCGATAAGGAACAAGAAATCCAGGCATGTTTGAATAACCATAATCAACAAGATAAAATTGATATACAAATAATAATAATAATAATAATAATAATAACAACAAGACTCACATAGTGTAACATTGTAGATACATTCACAATAATGTTTAATGTAAGAGAATATACATTCCCGTGGCATTGGAAAATTGCTCGATCTTCTTGTGAGCGTCAACGAATATTCGCGAATCATTAGCAATGCCTCCCAATCAGAATATACAAATGTAAATTTCATATCGAAATCACATATCAACATCACATTTTTTATTACATTAGTTTTCCTTCCACGAAAAGATATTTGTATCAATGTAGGTGCTCAAGTTGCAACATGTGCACCATATATCATTTGCATATCTAGAAATAATCACAATTCTAGTAAAGTGAATAACGTTCTAGTTTATGGGCTTGTCCAGCTCATGTTTCAATTACATGTGATCTTATCTTGACGCCTTGAAGCGATGGCAAGAAATGTGTGTATTAACCCCACTTAATTGTCGCATTTGAAATATGCATGGGCATGTGCATGCATTTGGAACTATTCCAATAAAGGTGAATGTATTTATATTTGATTTTGTTTGTGTAATTGTTTTGCTATTAATATTCTACTTTAATTAGACTACCAACCAAATGATACATATTATGTGTAATTTCGAGGGACACACAATTCTTAAACATATGTGCTCAAAATGACCTAATTCTTCTTAGCAAACTCCAAAATGTCCCCAATCTCTTCCTTATCCACCCTCCCAAATTTCCGAGTCTACGGAGGAGAAGTGGATATTTTGGAGAAACAGTAAAATGTAGAGAGGCTAGCCGGTAAGAGAAAAATAAATCTACAAAATGATTGAGAGGAAACCCTTACTTGGATACTAAAAGGGAAGATAACAGAACCCGAATCGATTAGCATGGAACATTTTCTTTTCCAAGTGTAGTATTCAAATATTCAAGATGTAATTTTATTTTCCGGTGGAGTGAATTATGTTTTGATTTATAGGCTCCTCCTTATCGTGTTTCAGTAACTAGTAGCAACCGACTATTTGATGACAAAATACATGCGAACTGAGCACCGCTTAACTTAGGCGTTGCACTGAAAACGACAAACATTATTTTGCTATTAACATTATACTTTAATTTGACTGCCCACCAAATGGCATAGATTATGTGCAGTTTTAAGTTTAGATACATGAAATTTCTCACACACCCGTGCTCGAAATGACCTTATTCTACTTGATTTGGCATAATGTACATGGCTCTATATCTGTTTGAACCCAATGCTATTCCTTTTTCGTCATTCAATCTCCTAAATATTTACGTATTACAATCCTGCTAACCTCTTTAGTGTAGAAACTCAAGAATATATATAGGGATGTAGGAGAGCACTTAGGGGCGTAATCTATGGATGAGGATGCAAGGCCACGTACATCTAGTTATGTCTACGAGTCGAGTCGAGCCGAGCCGAGCCCGAGCCCGAGCCCAAAAGAAAAAGTTCGGGCTCAGCTCGAGCTTTTTTGGCCCCGAGCCGAGCCTGACAAAAAAAAATGAGGCTCGACCCGAGCTTTTTGCCCGAGTCTTAGCGGGTCGAGCCGAGCCCGAACCGAGCTGGCTCGAATTTTTATTTTATTTTTATGCCCGGGCCCGACTCGAGCTTTTTCCGAGTTGAGCTCGAACCGTGCAAGCCGACGAGCTTTTTTGCCATCTCTACATACATCTTTGTGTTGATTTAGTTCGAAAGGGCCTTCTGAATGGAGTAATTCCATGACTCGGACTAATTTAAATTAATTTCAGAATAATTTGCTTAGTGTGTGACTCGTTGGCGCTAGGGACGTAATCTATGGGCGGGGATGCAATGTCACAAGTGCATGGGGGAGAGGTTAAGATAAAGTAATCACGTATGCTTTTTAGACATGTGTTGTTTATCATGTGTACGAAGAATAAGACATTTTTTGACAATGTTAAATTGACTTTTTCATTAAAAAAAGTGCTCTCTAACGTAAAAAAAAACCAAAAAAAAAAAAAAAAAATCTTCTTCAATTTAGGACCTGTTCAAGATTTATTTTTTGAGAGTTATTTTCAGAAAAAAAATAAAAATAAATTCATTTTTTGAAGTGTACGGTTCAACTTCATGCTACCCAATTTCGCAGCAAATCATGGCATGACCAGGAATGCCGTCATCTTCATAATCTCACCACCTCGTAATCCAAGAAAACCCTCTCTTCACTTCGGAAACCTCGAAAAGAACCCATTGGTTCCCTTCCCCTCCAACCATTTACAAAACGCCACGTCACAATTTTGGTTCAGATTTTCCATCACTTCGCGAAAATACGCCAAAAGCCCTTTTTCTAGTTATCGCTTTAACACATTTCTCTCGTCAAATGTGCACATTGCAAACTCGCCTCGCCGAACATCTGAACCCACACAAATCCACTCACTTTCTCTCTCTATCTATATATACAGTGAAAGTATATACTATCTGTATGTATATACGTGTTGTTCTGGTGTTATTTGATTGATAGACGACGGCGTTTGAAGCTAGGTTTTCGGTTTGAGGACCAGGGTTATGAAGGAACTAGTGGGCGTACGATTCGGGTGGAATTGAGAGGTCAACGGTGTGAATTTCGTCTCCGGATGGAGGGAGGTAGCGTCTCTAGACTTAGTTCTTCTGGTACTCTTCATTTCCTTTATTCACTTCGATAGAGTGTAAAACTCAGTTATTAATTTGGGCCCTTTTGTGTATTTACTGAATGGCATACTTGTTTTAGTAGGCTGATTTCAGATAGTATCTAAGGGATACTTTTTCTCTTTCATTTACTTGATTTCCATTACTTGAAGTTTACAGAATTATTTCGCCTTTGAGATTCTCTCTCCCTTTTTCTCACTGTTTTTCGTAGAATTTTTCAATTCTATTCAGCAGAGGCGACTTGAAGTTAGAAGTTTAGTCTTGTTTGTATATTGGTGTCAAATATGGTGAGTTGAGATTGAATGAAAAGTAGATGTATTGAGAATTTATGGTTCATCTCCCCCTGTCACAGCCTTCTTTTAGAAAAAAATGTTCGTGCAATTTAGTTTTTTAGCAAGATGGTTTTTAACCTTCAGTTGAATTAGGTTTTTGTTGTTCAGCGGTTATTGTTTTTAACCTTCAGTTGAGTTAGGGTTTTTCCTATGATGATAATTTTCTGGTACCTTATGACAATATTTTTGCTATGCCTGTCTTTGATTAGTATCGTGAGGATTTCTGTTGTTTTGTTCTATGTTTGTTTATGCTGGTTCATGGTGCTTGAATTTGGAATTTTATGTGAATTTTTAGATTATGATGCTTTTATAAATTTTTGGTTCTTTTGATCTGTTTCACAGTTTTGCTAGAGAGAGATGATTTTTTTCTTGTATTCACATTTCAATGAGTTTGCTTATGATCTTTTTTTTGTAACACATTAGCATATTTGCAGGAGCTGTTTAATTTTAGTGAACATATGTATATGGGCCAGTGACTTGTAGAAGTTGAAAAGTATTTTTCTTTACTGCTTTTGTTAACTGAAAACTTGTTAGGATGGTATGATCATGAGATGATAATTTTTATTTCAACTAGAAATTGCTATATATGCCTGAGTCCATGTTTAAATATTCTTGGTCAAGTGGTGTTTAACATAAAGTTAAACTTAACAATAGGAAAGAGGGGAGGGAAGGGTTTAGATTAGGACTGAATTTATAAATATCCAAGAAGATGCTGAATAGAAGTGCAGTACATCTTTTGTGTTCTTCCGTGGTATTTTCCTCTTTACACATTTATCATTCCAATAAATGTATTATCTAATGAACTGGAAGTTGTGTCTAGTCATGACTATATGGTGACTGGCGAGTATTTTGTAAAAAAACTCACCTCTAGACGAAATAAGTACATTTATTGGAAATGAATTGAAGGTATTATGTGTCAGTTGGAATTGGAAACTCTTAAATGGATACCTTAATTATTACATCCTTCTTGTGGGATCTTTTGACACTTGAATTGCATAATTTGGATAGATACTTGGTTCTACTTTTGAGAACAGGATGTATACATCTATTGTTTTATAATTTTGCGCAGATGTTTATTTACCCTGCTCAGATCATACCATGGTAAGGTTGGCCATGGAATCTATGTAATATGAGTAAATTTCCCTCCTGTATTTCTGATCTCCCTTTCTCGCTGGATCTTTGCCTTTTAGGGAAATACAGATGGATTATAATGACAATGACTATGAAGGCCAGAATCTTCATTTAGCTGGTGAAGATAGCTCCAAAATATCTTCATTTTTGTGCCCATATACTCTTCCTAAGTTTGATTTTGACGAAAGTCTCCAGGGGCATTTAAGATTCGACAGTTTGGTTGAAAACGAAGTTTTTCTTGGAATTGCAAGTCAGGAAGACAATCAGTGGATTGAAGATTTTTCTCGGGAAAGCAGTGGAATTGAGTTCCACCCCAGTGCTGCAGAATCTTGTTCCTTGCCAAGGCGTAACAATGTCTGGTCCGAGGCAACATCGTCTGAATCTGTTGAAATGTTATTGAAGGCGGTTGGACAGGAAGAGATGGTCCCAGTTGAAGCTATAGTAGAGGAAACAGACCCAGGTGATCAATATTGTGGCACGATGGAACCAATGGAAACTAACCTGAAGCAGGATGACAAAATTGTTGGCGCCAAGGATCCCAATCAGACATTAACGCCAGGTGAACATCACAGAGATGCTTCTGTGTTGAATCAGAGTGCAGGAGTCCTAGGTGTTCATGTGGAATGTTCCATACCAGCTGAAGGGATGAAAGATACTGCTGATGATAGTTTAGAAGCTAATAGTGAGAACAGTAGTTTAGGTGAGACTAGGAAAATTTTGCGGAGTGATTCAGAGTGTATTAATGATGGTCAAGGGGAGCCCAGTACTTCTAGAAATAAAATGCAACAAAATGATAATACGGAGAGCTCTTTGCAGAAAGTTACTGTGAGCGTTGGGGAGTTGAATGATTTGGACATGGTTTGTGATATTAAAACTGTGAGTTTGAGTGGGTTGGATAAAGATATTTGTAAGAGATCTGAGGTAGATAAGAAAGAGTTGAATACAGATGACGAAATGTTGGGTGGAAGTGATGCTGAAACTGTTAACTCAAAGTTGAGTTCTGCTTTTGGGGTTGCATCAGAGATAGGATCTATAGAAGAGCATGCAGTTGAAACCAGTAAACTTGGGGATCCATCTAGTGTTCTGGAGAAGGGAGATTCTTTGTTGCTGCCATTAGAACGGTGCAAGGAAGATAATGCTGACCCTGGGGATGGTAGCATATGTGCAGCTGTGGCCCTCTCTGCGGTCACAGAGGTCAAACAGCAGATCTCTGGTGAAAATAAGTTAGATGAAGGGTCATCTGTTTCCATTCAACCAGAATGCTGTATTGAGCATACTACAGAAGGCAGAAAGGCTGATGCCCTTGAAATCTGCTCCACATCTGAGCCAAAGAGGGCTTCTGCTATTCCACTGCCTTATGGACAGATGAGTTCTATTGATAAAGAAGATACTCATCATGGAAGGAACAAGCTGCTGGAGGCTTCACCTACCACTTTTGAGGTTTCCATGTTAGCTGAGGTACAAGGCAATCCGTCTGAACAGGATAATGAAACCCTTGTTAATCCTGCAAACAAGCTTGATAATTTGACAGTTACATCCCTTGTTGGTGGATGTGTTGGGGAAAATCCAAAAATTGAGGATATGAAAGATGCCAGTGATGTTGCTGGGATGCATACAGAGGACTTAAATGATGCAGATCATAATGGCTTGTCTGTTCTGTCTGGATCCATGCAAATCTATGGAGAAACCAATCCCTCTATGCAGGCAGATTCTCTCAAATGTGATCAGGGTCTTTCTGCAGGTCAAAAAGGAGATGAGAAGTCTCATTTTGTTTGGAATGATATGGGTTGTGGTGAGAACGTCAAAGAGGTAGGATCCACTATTCCAGGTGAGGGAGTTAAAGAAAATATTGGCTCGGTTCCTGGCTCAGCATCCAAAATCCACGTTGGGGAGCATCCAGGTATTATATACATGTGTCATGCATCTTCCCTCCGAACCCCCACCAATCTTTCTTAGTTTTGATACATTTCAATTTGAATCTTTAATGCATGTTCAGCAAATCTTAAATTATAATTTAAGATGTTCAAACACACTATTTATCAACACATTTTACGACCCACAATTTGTTATCCACTTTATGTCCACATTTCGTGGGACTCACCGCTTAAATTTTAATTTAAGATTTAAGCACTCTCAAATAAGCACTCAATGTAATAAATTATCATCTTACCCTAATCCTGGCGATTCTTTGCATTGCATCAGTTCTGAACGCTGAGATGGAAGATACAAACTTGGCATCACAGGTTGAGGATCGCAATGAAGAGCTTGAGTTGCCATTAAATGATGTGGAATCAGTGCACAAAGATGAGAGCGAAGAAACTGAATTGAAAGTCCCTGAAGAACCAAGGATGTCAATTTTGGAGGGGACCTTTGAAATGACAGATAAGCCAACCCTTGTTTCTGAACCTCAAAAGGCTTCCCCTTGTGACTCTGCCGTGGAAGCGGGATTTAATACAGTTGATCAATCTATTTCTGTGATGGAGACTGCTGATTCTGCAACCTGTGACAAGGCCAGTCAAAAGTTATCTGAAAATTTGGAAGCATGTCCTGTGAATGAAATGATTGTACAAGAAGGTGATTGCGCTGAATCGGCACCTGTTGGGAAGCCAATGGACGATAAGATTGAAAGAAACAATGGAGCAACTTCTTTGATAGATCTAGGTGAATTAATACTTGCCTTTAGGAAATTATGTGGATCAAGTAAAAATGAAAGCACGTGTGGTTTGTGGATATAGATCCCTTTTTCTACACCTGGATCTTCTAGTTGCCATGTTCTGTCTCTTCCATTGACCCACCATAAGAATGGAGAAAATCTATTTTCTTTTTAACTAATTTTTGCTTACTTTCAATGCTAATGAATATACTCCTTTCCCCTGGTTTATTTTTGTAGTTATGACCAGTTGTTTGTCAGAGCTCTTTTTTTTTTTTTTTTCCTTTAGGCATATATCCTTTTTTTTTTTACGGTGAAAGTAATGTCAAATAATTTCCAAAATTTAAATTGTTGTGACTCCTGTTTCTCCATTTCAAATGTTCCCTTATAATTTGAGTTCCATCATATCATGTATTGCCTGCACATGCTGATATTAACATTTACCATATTTTATAGATGATTATTTGTTGTTTTCGATGAAACGATGATTGGAGAGAATGATTAGTACTGATATGTGATGTATACGCCATTGTATATACATCAAGGTTGGTTGATGCCAAAGATTTAATAGTTTCCAGTCAGAAACTCTTAATTGTGTGGTGTAGGCATTGCAGCAGTGCCAGATGCCTCGTCGTATATGCAACAACGGGGGGCATGCTGTACTATTCTACCTGCTGAACCATGAAACCTTTACCTCTGGAAGCAAGGACCTAGTAATCCCCCAAACTTGACATGGCTTCCATACAAAATTAGCTACCAATATTGTGATGGAAGGCTTCAATTTTGTGAATCATTGACGCATGCCTCTGATTTTATGACTTGGAACCGCTTCAACTGGTGACAGTGATTTTAATTTGAAGTATCTGAGGACTGGCTGAGCAGAGTTGGGATAGTTGTTGACGAGGATTTATTCTATCCAGAAGAAAATGGCATCATTATTTGGCTTTTAATTTTGCAACATATGTTTGAATTCTGTTTTCTGGTTGATATTTTTTATGGTTCTCAAAAAAATTTCTCTGTGGTCAAGTATGTAATCTGTTAATTGTGCCAGCTTAATTTTGAGTTACTTCTTTGTGAGTGAGCATTTCTGTTGTTAAATCTTTCCGATATATCTTAAAATTTCCTGTTCATTCGATTGCAGTTACTGGTGGTTCTGCGGAAATTGATCAATCTAACCAGGTTTCTTCAGGTGGCATTAGTTGCCGTGAGCATGCACAAAGTGAAAGAGGCGGACTGGAGAGCCTTCAAGGGAACGTGGCTGAGAATGTTCACAAATCTGAAGGCAAAATACATACTCATCCAGGATCAAAAGATGTCTCCACTGAAGATGGGACCTTTACTTTTGATGTCAGACCACTGACATGTCAATCAAAGGGAGAACCTGGCAAGAGTTCAAAATCATTTCCCAATATTCAAGCTCAGAAAATATCTCCGGTAGTCCTTCTTTTTGCCGTGGATTGAGAATTTCTTGATATTGCATAACTTTGTTTTGTTATCATTGATAATTCTTTTCTAACGATCTTCCAAATATCTAATGAAGGTCGTGGAGGGATCCCTTTCTACATCTAGTAACCGCCAAGTGGATGCTAAGGTAGTGCCACAAATTTCTCATGGAAATCCATTAGCACTTGATGTGAGGCCCCCCCCTGCAGGTCTTAAAGGTCCCTCTGAACGTAAAACAAGGCGTGGTAGTGGTAAATCTGTGAAAGAAAGTGGAAAAAAGGGAGTGAAGGAAACAATACCACTGAAACAGAATGAGAGGGGGGACAAGTTACATGTGTCTTTGAGCCCGTCTGTGACAGGTCAACTCATGCAATTAGAAACTGGAAATGTTGAACGCAGCGCCACAAAGGCAAGTGGGATTGTATCTGTTCCTACCTCGGACCTGCCAGATCTGAACACTTCTGCTCCTGCGTCTTCACTCTTTCATCAGCCTTTTACGGATTTACAGCAAGTTCAACTACGAGCACAGATCTTTGTTTATGGATCCCTAATGTGAGTTTTGATTTTTATATTTTCGTTTCTCATGTTTTGGTTGAGTGCTCATGCATGTTTCCTTTGTGATACCATTATATACTGATTCGTATGATCTAATCTTCTGAACTCTAATCTTTCTAGTGTATAGACACTGGACAATGAATTCATGTGTACACATGGAAGATTGATATGGGAAGATTTTGATTGCTGTTAAATCTTTTATTGTTGAATATTTTGGGTTTCATTGATGTTCACTTGTCCTATCTTTCATTTAATTTTTTGGTTGGATTATGTTTTTAATGGGTGGTTGCAGCCAAGGAGCAGCACCTGATGAGGCTTGTATGGTGTCAGCCTTCGGTATGTCGGGTTCATTTGGTTTTGCTGCTTTTTGTTTCCTAGCTTAATACATGAACCCTGGCCATGGTAATATCTGTACTTTATCTTATAATGATAGATGGAGGGAGAAGCATTTGGGAGCATTCGTGGCGTGCTTGTGTAGAAAGGATTCATAATAAAAAATCTCAGGGAAATATTTCTGAAACGCCTGTACACTCACGTTCAGGTACCTCTTACGTTTGAGTCTTGTCTATTATCAAGTTTAATTTACCATTGGTTAATTGTTTATCTGAATTGACATTTCAGGTGCTAAAGCTTCAGATCAAGCCAGTAAACAGGGTCTATCTCAAAGTAAAGTTACTACATCATCTGCAGGTCGAACTGGTGGCAAGGCTTCCCTTTCACCGGCATTTAATCCCACGACCCCTCATTCATCACCCCTATGGAACATATCTACCCCAACAGGTGATGGTCTGCCATCTAGCAATGTGAGCAGATCTGCTATTTTTGATTATCAGACCGTTTCTCCTTTGCATCATTATCAGACTCCACCCATTCGGAGCTTTGTTTCACCTACCACTTCTTGGCCGTCGCAAGCTCCCTTTCCTGGACCATGGATCGCTTCTTCACAAAGTTCTGCCTTTGATATCGGTCCTCAATATTCTGTATTTCCTGTCACTGAACCAGTAAAATTAACCCCAGTTAGAGAATTATCCGTGCCTAGTACTTCTGGTGCAAAGCATGCATCTCCCATTCCGGTTGCTCATTCTGGGGTTTCTAGTACCTTAGCAGTGCCTTTTTCGGTGGTTGACGTGAAAAAGGCTCCGGTATCATCCGGCCAGAATTCCACTGGTACAAAGACTCGAAAGAGGAAAAAGACTTCTGGTGCTGAGGATCTTGTACAGAGCTCTGCCGCAGCTACTCAGAGGGATCTAGTTTCTGCACCTGTATTAAACAGTCATTTGTCAAAGAAGGCTCCTGTAGTGGAAAATCTTAACCAATTCTCTCTGCTTGCCAGAAGTCAGGCAGAAACAGTGTCTGCTCTTAACGTCAGTAGTCATTATTCTACTTCTGTTACCATATCAACCCCGTCTACTTTCATGCCAAAAAGCAATGCCGATAAATTTTTGGTTGCTGCATCTCCGTCAATTTCTAATGATAACCCAAGTAGGGGGGAGATAAATATGGATAAGAGGGTAATAAATCTGGAGGATTTTAACAAGGTTGAGGAGGCAAAGCTTCAAGCTGAGGTGGCTGCTGCCCACGCGGCCACTTCCATCAGTCACTGCCAAGATGTTTGGAGCCAGTTGGATAAGCTAAAGAATACTGGCTTGACGCCTGATGCTGAGGCTATGTTAGCTTCTGCTGCTGTTACCATAGCCGCTGCTGCTTCTGTCGCAAAGGCTGCAGCAGCAGCTGCTCAGATTGCTTCAAAAGCTGCAGTGCAAGCAAAACAAATGGCGGGTGATGCAGTGATCAAGCATGGAACTGCCAATGCTACCAGAAACAATACTGTTTCTCTTCCCATGTTTGTAAATCTGGGGAATGCAACTCCTGCATCCATTTTGAAGGGTGTGGATGGAAATGGCGGTTCCAGTTCAATCATATCTGCGGCTAGGGAAGCTGCTAGGAAAAAGGTTGAGGTTGCTTCAGCTGCCACAAGGCATGCAGAAAATTTAGATGCAATTGTCAAGGCTGCAGAATTGGCAGCCGAAGCAGTATCACAAGCAGGCAAAGTTGTAGCTATGGGTGATCCTTTGCCTTTGATTGAATTAGCAGAAGCTGGTCCAGATGGTTATTGGAAGGTCTCGCATGCACCTTCTTTGCAGGTTTCAGAACCAAATGACATGAATAGAAATGAATCTAACAACAATAATGTGAATCAACTTGAGGGACCTGACAAGGAAACAGTGGTTCAAAGAGCACTAACAAGAAATATAACTGATGATCGAATCATGGCAGAAGATAGTTTGATTGCCTCTGTCAAGCACAGGGAGAATAATTCAAAAGCTCAAAAGGACCGTCAAACGTCTGACTCTGCTAAAACCATTGGCATTGTTTCTGAATCAGATATTGAATCTAGATCTAAGTCTTCCATTAATGATCCAAATGGAAATACATCAATCATAAGAGAAGGTTGCCTTGTTGAGGTTTGTGAATTTTTACATTGTTGAGTTTTTCATTTTAGATTGTGAATCATTATCTAATAGTTCTGCTGTTTTTCATTCAATTGCATTGTGTATATTGCTGTCCTTTTTGTTCGTGGGTTTAACTGCTTGCATTACAGGTTCTAAAAGATCGTTATGCTTTAAATAAAGTGTGGTATTCAGCAAATGTATCGAGTTTGAAGGATGGAGAAGCCTTAGTTCATTACACCAAACTCCAATCTGATGAAGGTAAGTGACCAACTAGTTGAAGTTCCATACAGAAGACAACCTAAGTTACTGAACTTCAGAGTTACTTTATGTAAACAGACCTTTTTCCGTACTTTATTGCCAACTGGAGAGGCAATGCCAACTAAGCTTCTGCAGCCACTCTTGCACTGAGGGTTTTTGATGTGAAAACTGATTAGATTATGTCAGGGTGTAAAGAAAACTGATAACTGTAGGGGAAAAAAATCTAATTACAGGGGGTCTGATATTGTCTCTAAAACAAAGTATGTTCTCTTAGTGGTTAGTGGTGCAATGCACCCACTAATGTGATCCGGCATGCTTTTATGTACATTTGTCTTATTCATAAGCTTTTTGATGTTTGTTATCTCAAATGATTCATGATGTGATCCTACGTTTAAGGGTCAGAAGAGCTGAAGGAGTGGGTACCATTGGAAGCAGAAGGTGATAAAGCACCGATAATACGCATTCCACATCCTATGACTTTTGTGCAACTTGAAAGGACAAGGAAGAGAAGCAGAGCAGCTTTCAAGGAATATGCTTGGTCTGTTGGAGATAGAGTCGATGCATGGGTGCAAGATAGGTAACTAGATGCATCTTTTCCTATTTGCTTTATCTTGTTATCTCATTGATATTTGCTGACCTTTTGTCGTCTTCTGGATAATTGCTTAAATCTGGTGTTTGTTTTTATCTTTTGTTTTTTTTTTGTAAACCACCAGAGATGAAGCATCTAAGCCCCTGTTTGGGCTCCATTCTATAAAATGCATTTTTCTCTTATATTTTCAACCACATTCTCCAATAAAATAATATTACACATGAACCCAACCCTTTTCCTTATTTTTTGACCACACATTCTTCAACAAATCACTATTTGAAATTACAATTTTCCCCAAAATTTGATTTTGATGGAGCCTAAACAAGATAAAAAAGGAGAGAGTACACAGCCGTATCCTTATGGAGGGGATTCGAGCCTGACCTCCAGTGGGCACAAACAACCAATCTTCTCCAATTACCCCACCCACCCCAAATCCCACGCACCCTCACTGGCCAACCCCGATTGCCACCCTCACTGCTCAATCGCCCACACCAACCCCATCCCCCACCCTATCGCTCAACCATCTTCTCCAAATACAACACCTCAATTTCCTCCCCCTGGCCACCGCATCAAGATAGAGATTCAGACCCAAGTGGCCACCCAATGCCCACCAAAGACCAACAACAGCCACATTTCACCACCAACCGCGGTAGCCTCCACCGCCTAACAGCCCCCAACCTCACTGCCACCAACGCTTCCATATTCACATGTTCAATAAATAGTACTGAATATGAACTCAAGAGTTCAGTGAGATTTGCTCCTGGTTCACGGATTAAGTTTACCCAGAAATTGAGCAATTTGTATTTACATCTTGTCATCTTAGTAGGCTAATAGGAAGGACATCTGCATTGATGAAGCGCTAGCCGCTGCTGTGAAATTGTTGCCTGGGCATAGGGATGATGATGGTGGTGGTTGCCTGGGCTTAGGGAGGGTGCTGGTTGTTGGTGGTGGTCGGGGGTTTTGAGCAGGGGTGGGTAAGGTTGGGGAAAATTTAGTGTTTTGTATTTTCTTTTAATTTTCTTTTACTGTTCTTCGTCATTTCTTTTATTTAGATTATATGTGACAGACCATTTACCCTTAAAAAGTTGAGCATGTGATAGTCATGTGAATTTAACAGTCATATGGACCTTTTTATTATTCAGAAGACTTGAGCTGCAACATTACCTGAAGGTTAGAATGTTGCCAAACACAAGGGTTCAGGACCCATTTGCACTTTTCGAAGAGGTTTCCTGACTGCGATTTTCCCTTTCGTTTTTCAGTGGGACTTTTTTGTCACTTCATATTTGTGTGCCTGCTTGCCTTTGCTAAATATGTCATATATGTATGTATACGTCCTACATGTTTGTGATGCCTCAGTATCAGTGTTCTAAAATGTGTAAAGCATGGTTAAGTGTGGAGGTGAAGTTTTAAGCTTTATGAGTTAAAGCGAGCCTAGGCGAGGCTTAGGCGTAAAAAAATGTTTTCTTATTTTTAATATCATTTTAAATTAGAATAGTTTTCATAGTTTCAATTTTTAAATGGACAAGTTCTATTTAATAGATTTATAGGAATTTCATACATGCTTCTGGAGTTTGCAACAAAATAACTAGTCTCGAGATCATAATTACATAATGTAGATAGCTCAAATCTTATTTAACTATTTAGATAAAGTCATTTTTAACTTCTGTACGGATAAAATCTTTTAAAAACTTGAAATTAAGTCAAAACAAAAAGTTTTTTTTTTAAAAATAAAAAGTTTAATAAGCTAAAGTCAAATAAAAGACTTAGAAATAAAAAAACTAATAAAGCGCATCTAGGGAAGACTGAAGAGAGGAAAAAATTCAGCCGTTTAGAAATTGAAAAAATGCGAGCTTGTGTATGTAATGTAATGGTTGGTAACATAGAGATCTGTTGTTATATTAAAAAAATTATGTTTTTTGTTTTTACACGTGGGTACTTTTGCCTTGTACTAACAACAGACTTAAGCGATTTATCTCATTTCTTGTAAAGCCTTTCTATGTGCAATATTTCTTGAGAAAGATTTTGCGCCGAAACGAATGAAGAGTAAGATGTTTAATTTTTGAAATGTACATAGAAAATGCCTTTGAGTTCACCTGACTCCACCAGGTCTGCCCTTTTCTTGTCTTTGTCTTATTATTTACCTGGGTCTGTTATTAGAATGCTATAAGAAATGTGTCTTCAGCCAGTTCTTGATTATGTATGCTTCAAGATTTATCTGATTTATCTTTTGTTTCTTTTGCTTAAAGCTTTATTTCGCTCTTCATGTATCTCATCTCATTTTTCACGTCTCAGCTGGCGTGAAGGCGTGATTACAGAGAGAGATGAAAAAGATGAAACCAGTTTAATTGTCAATTTCCCAGGTACTTCTGAATTTAACCGTCAGACATTGTTGCAAGCTACGTTATTGGNGATGAAAAAGATGAAACCAGTTTAATTGTCAATTTCCCAGGTACTTCTGAATTTAACTGTCAAACATTGTTGCAAGCTACGTTATTGGGTTGCTTTGAGAAGTAAAAACTTGGTTGTGGTTGTAGCTCAAGGAGAGATCTCTCTTACCAAAGCATGGAATCTCAGGCCGACTCTAATTTGGAGTGATGGACAATGGATTGAATGGTCCAGATTGAGACAAAATGGTTCTTCACAGGTCCTACTTGCTCGCATATATGTTATAGCATCTTATTTCATGAAAGTGTCCAAGTCACTTATATAGCTGTACATCCAATTTTCAGGGAGATACACCTCAGGAGAAAAGGTTAAAGCGAGGAAGCACTGCCATTGAATCGAAAGGGAAGGGGAAGAAGTCAAAAGACATTGAATTTGTAGAACTCGGGATGCAAGAAGAATCAAGACCACTTCCATTATCTGCTAATGAGAAAGTCTTCAGTATTGGCACTTCCAGGGACGTTGATAAGCTAGACACAACGAGAACAATGAGGTCTGGATTGCAGACAGAAGGATCTAGAGTTATATTTGGCGTCCCTAAACCTGGGAAGAAGAGGAAGTTCATGGATGTTAGTAAGCATTTTGTTTCAGATAAGAGCACCAAGACTAACGTGCCTGGCGATTCCGTGAAGTTAGCTAATTATTTAATGCCTCAAGGATCAGGATCCCGCGGATGGAAAAATAGTTCTAAAATAGACTTGAAAGAGAAACAAGCAGCTGAATCTAAGTCCAAAGTTCTCAATTCTGGAAAACCACCTATTCCAAGTAGGATGTTATCTCGTAAGGATGACTTGCCCTACTCAAAAGGTGAGAATGAATCAGGTGAGCAAAATCTGATTGCATTTGGATCCTTTTCTAATGTTAAAGAGGCAGCTGAAGGACCTGTTGTATTTTCTTCTCAAGTTTCCTCCCAAGAGACTCGTAAGAGAGCACCAGCAGCAAACATGAAGTCTGAACAACCCAACAAAGGAAAACTCATTCCTACTGGTAGGAAGCCAGGAAATAATGATGCTAATGACAGCTCTGCTCTTGAAGTAGTTGAACCCCGTCGATCAAATCGCCGAATTCAACCAACATCAAGGGTAAGTCGTTCTGCTAATTGTTTTCTATTATTATTTTTTCTTCTTCTTTTTTAATGAATTATGTTAGTGTTTTTTTGAGTTCTTGCTTAGAATAGAAAGGCTGTTGCGCTTAGAATCCAATTCCATATTGAATCAAGAAACCTTTACCATTCTAATGTTTGATTACGAACGTATACCTGCTGGATTACAATATACCAAGGGAAAATCGTTCTCAGCCTAAATCAGAAGTTACACACTCCAAAAAAACTGTGCAGACAAATTGTAGAACATCAGAATATGTTGTAGACGACTACTGTATCATGGGATGAAATTTGCTATTATCATATTGTTGTTCAAGCTTCTACGTCTCAACATCCAGTTCTTTTCTGATTTCAGCTATTGGAAGGGCTGCAAAGCTCACTGATTACCTCAAAGGTTCCAACTACTTTGCAAGACAAGATTCACAGAAACATCAGCAAGGGCACATCTAGAAGGTAAGATCAGCAACTTTTCTTGACTCAAATTGCTTAATATCTTGCTGAGGATCATGAAGCTGACAGCTGGAATGATCATGACAGGGAATAATGAATCCTGGATGACATGAGTGCTGTCAAAATTATCTCTGTGGCGTTGGATAGAAGATCAAGTGTCGATTGCATGTGTTTTTAGGTTATTTATTATTATAGAGGTTGAATCTGGGAATATAAATTCTCGCTTGTGTGTTCCTGCTGTAAAATTTAGGCACTAGATGTTTATATTGATTTAGTTGCTTACAGAATCAGAACGACTGTGTTTTTCAATTGGGATAGGCTGTATATGAAATTTCGATTTTAGTTTTGCAAGAAGCATTGCAGGACATCTATTTATAGGAAATCCTTAGATTTTGCAGTTTCATCTCATAATATAAGTTATTCACTCGGCGTGGAAAGAGTTACTTTTGAAATAACTAAATTTTTTTACTTACAAGAAAAATGGTAAAAAAATTTACATACAAGAAAAATGGGACATACCCAAACATGTTTAGAAACATTAAGTTACATAAAACTAACTTAATAATTTTGTAAGCTTAGCAAAACGCAGTGGGACCTCTTCAGTTTGTAGTTTAAATTATA
>CAIGRR010135180.1:0-15915 GCA_903798365.1 Fraxinus sp. 1973-6204 | reverse complement strand
TGATAATTTTAGTTTTGGCAATTTCTTAGTCAAATAAACTCAGATTTGATTTCCGTTTGTTGGGGGATGATCTTGATGATTAGAAGAATCAAGATCCGTCATTATCTCAATTTTTTCCATTTTTGGAAAAAATAATATTTTTTTTATTATTATGTTATTTTTTTTCCGAAATTTCTTAGAGTTTCGCTATTTAAACGTTGTAAGTCCTTTGAGGCAGGGAGGTTTTTGAATGAAATAAAGTTTTCTTGAATTTCTTTTCATTGAAATTTTTTTTTTGTGGATTTTTGTCTTTCCTATAGTCTTCTGCTACGTCATTATCCATAGACCCTCGTGTTGGAGCCTCACGATTGCATCAGAGGATGTCAAGTCCCTCGTCGACAGACTACTCTATTAGGCCAGTAACACACGATATTAGATGAAGAGACGGAAAATACAAGATCTTCTCTGAAATAAATGAAGGAAATTAAAAGTACACAATCGATATATTTCAGCCTGAGACCCGGAGGTTCGGTGACCGCTTCTAACACCTATATCCCTCGTTGAGCATCCAATAACATGGATTATGCTCGGTTCCACTATAACGCCCAAAATGGCAACAAACGTTACAATAATGTTCAGTCAATCACAAAGAAAGGAATGGAACACTTATATCTCTCAATATACAGCAATCGATCTACGCAAATCACAAAAAATCACCTCAAAACATCAGAATCAACCAAATAGAAGCATGAAAACTTCCTAACAAATATTCACTCAAAATATCATTACAAAGAGGCTACATATTACTGATCACCTTCTCAAATCAAGAATTTGAGAAGGAATTACAAAGAGATCGAAAGAACACGAAGAAAACCCTATATCGCAGTCTGAGAGAGAGAGAGAAAACGGAATGAAAACCCTAAAGGCAACCCCTCGAAAATGCCAAATGAATATGGCATTATATTAGAGCAATCTAGAATTCAAATCAACAGCCAAGATCCGTCCACGTGTTGCAATCCAGTTGAAAATCTTATTTAACAAAGTCGCATTTGGCTAACACAATTTTCACAAATTATGGGATAAACAACATTGAACCCGGTTCAATTCCCACAATCTCCGCCTTGCTACCAGAATTTGGGTCATAGTATAGTCCAAAACACAATATGAAACAATTTCATTTACTCAAAGTACCTATACATGCATCACAAAGATTCAACAGATAACAGTTTCAAACAGTTTAAAAACTTATTCAAAGGAATTACTTTAGTACCCATATCAGATGGATTAAATTGTGTTGAAACTTTTCCAATTTTAAGAATCTCTTTAGAAATGATATCTCTTATAAAATTATATTTAACATCAATATGTTTAGTTCTATCATGAAACATAGGATTTTTGCTCAAATGAATAGAACTTTGATTATGAAACAGTAACACAACATCATTATCAGTAAAACCAAGTTCAGAAATCAACACATTTAACCATATTCCCTCTTTAACAGCATTAGTTGCAGCAATATATTTTGCTTCAATGGAAGATAAAGAAAAAACCCTTTGAAGTTGAGATTCCCAAATAACAATAGTACCACAAAAGGTATAAAAGTAAGAAGAAGTTGATCTCCTATGTCTTTATCTCCAGTAAAATCATAATCAGTATATCCCCTTGAGGTTACACCATTTTTACTTGATTGAAACATTAAACCCAAGTTAGGTGTGCCTTTAAGATATCTAAACAGTTGATACTCATCAGTAGGGAGAGCAACAGAATCAAATCCATAAGTCCGATCAGTTTCTTGATCAATTTCAATTTCAGGTTCAATACCAGCTTCATCTACTAAAGGTACATGATTAGCAGATTCAATTTGAGGAGGTTCCACCTCAATCTAAACACCTTTATTACACAAACGTTTATCGTTTCCTTCTAAACACGACATTAAATACTCATTAAAAACAAACATCCTTTTTAACAATGACTCTATACCCCTTTTTCACATTTAACCCATAATCTGTAACCTTTAACATATTCATCATAACCTAAGAAAACATATTTAAGAGATCTAGGTTCCAATTTTTCAATAATTTGACGAGCATATGCAGCACAACCAAATACCTTTAAATGAGAATAATTCACAGAACCATCAGACCATACAGATTCAGGCACATCAAAATTTAAAGTTTTAATAGGACTCTATTAATAAGATATGCAGTTGTTTCAACAGCTTCACCTCGAAACAATTTAGGCAAACCAAAACCTAGTAACATACATCTAACTTTATTTAATANAATAGGACTCTATTAATAAGATATGCAGTTGTTTCAACAGCTTCACCTCGAAACAATTTAGGCAAACCAAAACCTAGTAACATACATCTAACTTTATTTAATAGAGTCCTATTCATTCTTTCAGCTATTCCATTCTGTTGAGGAGTACAAGTAACAGTTCTATATCTCAAAATACCACTTTCTTTACATAAGTTGTTGAATTCATCATTGCAAGATTCCAAATCATTGTTGGTCCTCAAAATGTTTATTTTGTGTTCAATTTGGTTTCAATTTGAGTTTTCCATTGGGGATGAATAGCATTGCTCTATATTAAAACAAAGGTTCAAACAAAACACAAAAGAACAATCTTTTAATTCGATTGAATATACATACATTCATAAACGAAACGATGATTTTTCATATTTGTTCAGCAGAAAATGAAAAACTCCGTATTTTTTTTTCTTTATTTCTTTTTCTTAAGGTGAAGAAGATAGACTCTCTCTCTACTTCTTCTGCAACCAACAATGCTTTATCCACGATTTTCCCCATTCTTGCCACCTGTCCTTGCCCTTCGAAGCTTGTTTGCTGCCAAATCAACAACCCACAAAATAATTAGCAGAAGTCTCCATGCTAGATGGAAACACGGGCTTTGTCTCCATCTGGCGTCCATTCTAGATGGAGACACAGGCTGTGTCTCCATCTAGAACGGAGACACAAGCATGTCTCTGTGCTTAACAGAGACAAAGCCCCTGTCTCCGTCAAGAACGGAGACAAGGACCATTTTTTTTTATTTATATCGTATAGGTAACAACAATCAAAAATCGATAATAGAAAATACCTTCACAGCAAAAAATTGAAAACTACTAAAGGTTGTCAAAGAAAATATTTCTTACCTATATGATATAGCGATCTCTTTCAAAAATAAATACCTTCACGGCAATCTCTTTCTCAATCTCAATGTCAAACAACGAAAACTTTGCAAAAACAAGGTTGGTTTACAAAATTAAAGTAGGATATATAAAGAGAAGAACGAAAAAGGTATGGTTGATTGAGTGCAAAAATGGAGAAGACTAACAGGATATGGCGACACTTGTCCCGCCAATGTTTTGTGTCTTTTAATATGTAGTGAAATTTGTAGAACCTTGCTTCCTCATTTTGCTTGTAGAAGAAAATATGTATTTATAGATCAAGATTTATAATGTGTTAGAGCCACATTATTTTGAAAAAATGTATTTTTGAATAGTAGATTGATGGAGAATGAGTAGTTGAAAAAGAAGGAAAAATTATTGATGTAATAGAAAATATTATTTTGTTGAAAAATGTATGGTTGGAAATTAGTAGAAGAATGAAAATGAGAATTTTAATGTGTACCAAACATGAGCTAAAATTTGGATCCTAGAAGAGCTTTATTAGAATAAGGAAAGTAAATTTTTCATGACCAAAATATGAGTTGCAATTGCACCGTTGGATTTGGTGCAATTGCACTCTTTCACTTTTGATTCTCGAATTTTCTTATTTGTTCATTGATAAGTGGATTTTTGTACATTTATTAGATACTTTAACAAACTAATTGAGTGAATTTATATTCACAATTATGTAATTATGAACTTTGTGGGTCAAAACCCCAAAAGGAAAGAGAACAAATCAAAATGAAGTGAAAAGGGACCAAAAGCGTACAAAACGTGAATTTGGGGACCAATGCAGTCAAAAGGTTGAAGGACCTTTTGTTGCAATTTATGAAGGGCATGATTGAAATGAAACTCGAAATTCGAGGATCAAAATGTTCAAAATGAAATTTGAGGGATCTGGCATGCAAATAGTGGAGAGCTAAAACACAGAAAAAAGGGGAGTTGGGCACTCGCTCGGCTCCAAACAGGGCGCACGCCCGTGCACCTCAATGAGCTCCAATGAGCAGTAAGCTCAATTGGGTGCTCATCCCAGTTAAACCTAGACGAGCGCCCCGTCCATTTCAGCTGGGTCTTTTTTTAATGTTTTTCCAAACTCCGGAGGCTCTTTTGCAAATTGCTGAGAACAGTTTTTACATTGTAAAAGGGAAAATTCAGCAATTCCAGGGCATCCTTGATTCCATTTTTTGGTCTTCTTAGTTCTTCTTTCCATTTTTCTTTCATTCTTTTTCCTTTCATTTTCTTTTCTTTTCCTTTTCATTTTCTTGGCATCTTGGGGCAAAACATAGGGCACAAAAAGGAGAATACATCTAAAAATTTGAAAAAATATTTGGCAAAAATCAAGATCAAATCATCACCTTCTTCACAAAATCCAACCAAAAAGGCTTTATCTTCATTCTTTTATTTAATCTAATATTTTCTTCAAATTTGTAATGTGTTGCATGCAATATTCTCCTTTTCATTATTTGTATAAAATGGTCTAGTTATTTGTGTTGAGATATTCGCGGTAGTAGCTTGACCCATCTTTAATTAATTTCACACTTGCTTGTTGATATTAAAATTACTTATGTTCATGTGTATTTTCTATTGATTTTCATGCTATTAGTTTATTTTATAAATAAATGATTGTATTTAGTAATTTGTGTATCGTTTGAAAGAAGATTGTGCATTTTATATCAAATGGTAGAAACCTTAGATCCCTGTAGAGGATAGAGATATATACCACTAACCCTATGTGACTCATTAAACTATTTTCATAAAGATTTAATGCAATTGTTTGGTTTTAATCGACATAAAGATACAGCGGGTTAAACCAATCAATTATGATTGATTTCGCTCAAAATATGTAATTAGATAAACTTGAAAAATTGGGTCTAATATCATAAATGAGTAATTTGTTAATTAGTTTGTGGCGAAATTAATTTGGCGACGGCTAAGCGAAACCATGAATCTCAACCACGTTTTCGTTCAAAATTTCCAAGTGTTTATGTTTTCTTATTTTGTACATTTTTATTTATTTTTTCTTATTTTCAAATCGTAATCTTAATTGTGTGTTTCTTTTAATTGTAATAATTAAATTAATTAAAATTGTATAATAGAAAGTAACATTACTTAAGGGATCGACAACTCAAATTCAAAAAGTCCAGTGCACTTACGGTTTGCACTTCATAGCAAACATTCATTTGAAGTCCTTTTTACTTTTCACTTTTAGTCCTTCATCTTTAATATATTATAATTTGCTCCACAATATTCATCAATTTTCCATAATTGATCTGATGCAAGTTTTGAAAGTTTGCAATTAAGTCCCTAGACTTTTCAAATAGATTTCACTCTCAAAATTTGTGAATCTCTTTTCATTACTCCCATAAGTCTTCTAATTGATCAATGGCAATTTATTGATTATTGATTGCCCCGAATCAGCTCTAATTAAGCTCCAAAAATGTCTTTTTTCTTGTCAATTCCATCGAAATGCATCCAAGCCGAAATTTTACGTACAATTAAAATATCTATATCTAATTAAGTAGATATTCGTTCAATTTACTATAAATAAGTAGGTAAAGAATTCCTAAATAGGTGCATAATATATACTTTATCACACTCCATACTTTGACTTTTGTTCTTCCTCACCAATAATATCTACTAAATATTTAAACAAACAAATAAAAAGCATAAATAATTAATGCATTAGACAACTTTAATAAACTCAAATCAAGTATTGAAATTATTGTCAAATTATAAAAGTTTCATAAGTAATGCAACTAAACTAATTTTCAATTATTCTAGCTCGATTGACGTGTTTGTACATAGTTAATCAAATCATCGTGACTCTTTAAATTGGTTACTTTCCTGGCCTT
Source organism: Fraxinus sp. 1973-6204 (assembly GCA_903798365.1). Lineage (NCBI taxonomy): Eukaryota > Viridiplantae > Streptophyta > Magnoliopsida > Lamiales > Oleaceae > Fraxinus > Fraxinus sp. 1973-6204. The sequence continues at coordinate 9,915 of CAIGRR010135180.1, read as the reverse complement.
TATTAGTTATGTATTCCCCTCTCTCTCGTGAGATGCACGTTGCATATTACTCACTCCTTTCATGCTCAACTTTGATTTAGTTTCACCAATAAAAGTTATTACCTTGATATGCGATGATTCTCTAGACATTTGAGTATCTCCACCTCCAAACTTTAACCGCACTAGAAACTTAAATTCATAATTAAGTATCCAATGTTTAGCCACACAAAAATAATGTTCATAATTATTTTGTCACTGCATCAAAACACTTTGGTATTTTTTTTGTCCCTTATTTTTTTTTTTTTTGGGATCATTTCATTAGTTTTCAAAGGTAGTCATCACTCTATATCGTAGATAGTCTTCTTTCCGGATAGATAATCTTTTAAACATTGGTGATGAATAGATTTTGATTACTTAAGACTAGCTTCAAACAATAATATAGATTGTTTTTTTTTCTACGTATTATGGCTAGTGCCATGCCTTTTATTTTTTTTGGGATAAGTAATTGAGATCAATACTCCTAATACATGATTACCACATATGTTCCACCCGTTAGTCAAGAATAATTCACAAAATTCAATAAGCTCATAATCAATACCTATCTAAATAGCTCCCAACACTGGATCAATCAGCCTCGAACTTGCTCCTTTCAATAGTTTGAGAAGTTGTGATGCTCAATTTGATCTTGATTCACCAACCTAAGATCAAAATTAATTCAACCTAATCTACCAATTTAACCCATCCAAAAATACATAACAAGGTACATAACTATTGTGCTTAAAATAATATGACCTCACATTAACAAGATCAAATAAGCAAAAAATAGCATCTCCTAATCACAATTTATTTATGATAAACAACTCCAAATACTAATCAATTAGTCGATAAGATTATCCAACTTACACAAGCATGCTTAAAATGATAAAATATTTTTTAAATTTCTTTCAATTGGTCGACAAGGCTATCCAAAATATTCAATTTTTTATTTTATTTTATCACACACACAAGCAAATAACAAAGTTATTCCATCCTCAAATTTAAAGTATAACTCGATACTCAGATTCTAAAAAACTCGTGTATCTCTGGACCCAACCGCTTAGGGGTTGGGTGGTTCCTTAGCTTAATGTAGCAGCAGAATAAAAAGTTTTTAAACCAACCTACTAACCCTTTAAACAAGAGGGTGACAGTTGGAGCCCTTCCCTTCCAAGAAAGGAATCCTAATAAACTGTCATCTGCACTCTTCCTAAAGCCATTAACAACCACCACATTAATTACAATTCCCCAATTTTCTCTGCAACAATCCCTTGTAAAAAATGGATATCAAGATTTTCTTGATTCCATTCATTCTAACTTCGCTCATTTTATCCCTTGTTCACATGCCCACAAAGTTAATACACCCCATCACCATTTTCAGACAAAGCAAAACCTTAATAATCCCCAAAAACAGCACTCAATATCCAGTCACTTTTGCCTACTTGATCTCAGCATCCGGTGGAGATACTATGAAGCTAAAACGCCTAATGCTCGCACTTTACCATCCTGGGAATTTTTACCTTATTCATTTGGACAATGGTGCCCCTCAGGTTGAGCATCAGGAAATTTCAAGATTTGTGTCGAGTAATCCTGTTTTTAGTGAAATTGGGAATGTTTGGGTTGTGAAGAAGGGTAATTTAGTCACTTACAGAGGCCCTACTATGCTTGCTACAACTCTACATGCAATGTCTATGCTTTTGAGGACTGCAAATTGGGATTGGTTCATTAATCTCAGTGCTTCTGATTATCCATTAATAACTCAAGATGGTAAGGTGAGTGCCCTTTTTCTTGTTTTCAATTTTGGATTTTTTTTTTTCCCCCTCAAGAAAATGTTGTATAATTTGTGTTGTCTTTTTTCATGTTTTTCCAGATCTGATCCATGCTTTTTCTGACCTGCCTAGAGATCTAAATTTTGTACAGCACAGCAGCCGCTTGGGCTGGAAAATGTAAGACAGTGTGAACATTATTTACCCATCATCTTCAGAGTGTTAATTATGGAATAAAGTTTTTGTTAGTGTCATATATTCATAAATGTGTGTGGATTATGTTATAAAGTTTTTATTATTGAAATATCATTTTTTGAAATCCCATAACAATCTACAGATATGATCTCTTACTCACTGAGCTACAATTTTTTTATTGGTGACGTGACAAGAAAATCTTACTTATAATTTTCTGCAATCGTCATACATTCAGTCAAAGAATCATACTTACGGTTCTCTCTGCTATATTAGCAGTGAAAAGTTTTTATCTTGTCTATGATAAACTATACATTAGTATCTAATTGCGTTCAACAGAGTAAAACTAGTTTATTTTGAAAACTCTTATCAATAGTTAGTGCAATTTTTGCAGGAACAAAAGAGGAAAACCAATCATAATAGACCCTGGTTTGTACAGTGTAAATAAATCAGAGATTTGGTGGGTTATCAAGCAAAGAAGTCTGCCTACTGCTTTTAAGCTTTATACAGGTACTGCCTATTGCTGTCTGAAAAACTTATAAATATTGCAATCAAAACAACAATTGTCATCTCCAATTCAATATATATACTATATTATAGTTGTGAGCTTGTGTCGTTTAATGATGAAATTTTTTAATATTATATTTTAAGTTCGTAATCTTTGTTCGAGATTAACAAATGGACTAATGAACAACCCCATAGTTTGTAGGAGTTATTTTATTGGTTCTTATATATAAAAAAAAAAGTACTTCATGATAACCGAAAATATTACATTAATTGAAACTGATCTCCTACCCACAATGTACATTCTCTTACCACATCAGCAGTAAGAAATTTTTATCTTGCTAATTGGGTCAAGGAGATCAAGGCTGGTACATTAATATTCAACCTTAATACCATGGATCTTATTTTCTTAATATAATATTGACTAGTAACTTTCAAAGTTTAAAATATAAAGAAATTTCTAATTTAATCCCACCTTAATCATGAGATTAGACAAATGATAATCAAATTCTTCCCAGAGAATTTCGAGAGAGCTAGATTTATATTTATCTTTATTTTTTTATATATATAAATGTTTGGTAGTGAGTCATGGTTGGTGGTGATTGATTTTATTACACGTTAAAGTCACTTTCAGAATTATTGACCACTGGAATATGCATTAGGCACACCTGTATACCACCTAAAATATATAAACATTGACCATTTGTGCCAAACTCTTTTTTATAAGAAGAATATATATATTGGACTTACACAAACGTTCTACAATTCTCTAATTAAGCCCCTTTTTGGTACTAATTTTTTAAATTCATTTTAACTGCATATTTTCGTGATAAAATAAATTTTGTGCAGGGATTCATAATTTTCGTTTACTTTTGAACCATACATTTTTTAAAAATATTACTTTTCAAAGAATTTATTTTTAAAAAATCTATATCAAATATGTCCTATTTTTATTTTCAATGTATTCTTATCTTTAATTAAAAGAAAAAATAAATACGTGTTTTGAATTAAAAAAATAAATGATTTATTTATTTCTAAGGTTAACTAAATAAAATATTATTATTTATAAATAAACCATTTACTAGTAAGGGGCAGTAAAACTTGGAAGTATCGCATATGTGTCTTTTTAATTGGAAGTGTGATCTCCTGTTTTCAAATAAAAACTTCTCATATGAGAAGATAACTTTTATCCTGCGCACGGGCTGGAAATCAATTCTAGCCTCTAGGCCTCCTAGACACCAATTCATATACTCTCTTGAAATTAGAAAGAGTGTCCATTTGTTTTCGGCTCTCATAAAATATTCAAAATCCCCACATGCTCACCGCTCCGTGTCTAGCCCATCGTTATTTTATTGAGCTCTGTTTCCTCTGTGAGTCTTCACGGAGTCACGAAAGGTCACGGTGAAGATTAAGGAGCATCGTCTTCCAGTGAGGCGACTTGGACGAAGCATGTACCAGGTCTCCTTTGCCTTCGTCGGATGCTTACGTGGCTGCCAGTTTGGTTATAGCAAAAGACAATTTTCTTAGTGGTTCTCTCTTGTCTCTTGCATAAATGAAGACAGTTTCTTCATTCAAACTCCACTTTTTTTCAGCTGTCCGAAGTGAAACGGCAGTGAAAGTTTATTGACTAGCTTGATATAATAAATAGTTCAATGATCAAAGTGAACAACAATATAACTTTGATAAGTGACTATGTTTTTTTTTGTTTTCATCCTAAGCATTTATGCACTACTAAATTGCATTATTCTAATTTCTACGTGTAGGTTCAGCATGGACAGTGTTGTCAAGATCATTTTCCGAATATTGTGTGGTTGGGTGGGACAATTTACCTAGGACCCTTCTTCTTTACTACACAAATTTTGTGTCATCCCCAGAGGGTTATTTCCAGACAGTTATTTGCAACTCCGAGGATTACAAGAACACCACAGTGAACCATGATCTTCATTACATAACTTGGGACAACCCTCCAAAGCAGCATCCCAGATCACTTGGATTGAGAGATTACAGGAAATTTGTCTTAAGCAACCGTCCATTTGCCCGGAAATTCAAGAAAAATGATGTAGTACTAAACAAGATTGACCGTGAACTTCTCAAAAGAGGGTCGAGACAATTTGCTTATGGGGGATGGTGTTCTAACGGTCAAGATATTCAAGATAAATGCTCGGAATTGCAGAGTGAAAAATATGGTGTTCTAAGGCCTGGTATAGGTTCAAGACGATTGAATATTCTGCTAAAAAAATTGATTTCGGCTCGAAATTTCAATAAGCACCAATGCAGATGATTTAATTTGTGGTGGATTACATATTCATGCTTGTTGGAGTTGTCTTCTAGTTTTGTGGACTTCATAAATTTTAGATATGCATCTAGCTTGTAAGCTAGGAAATATGTAAATGCAATCAAATCATGACTCAATAATAATTGAATTACACGAAATTTTTTGATTGATGAACTAAAACGTTTTCCTTAGTATGTGCATGCTTTGTTAAACCTTGTTGATTTAGGGGATAATTGATAATATTAATAGGGATATAATTAAAGAAAATCATAATTTATAAGTACAAAAAAAAAAAAGTTATGACTATTTTTTTTACTAATATAAGTAATGACTTTTACTTATAAATAATTTTTTTTTCAGTCGATCAGACAAATGAGGGGTCGGGGTATTGGGAAGAAGGTGAAATTTGGTGGGTTACTTACACTTTTTAAAAAATTTAGGCCAATAGTTGCAATTTGTTCTATGTTTTTCTTTTCTTTTCTTTTTGTTTCAATTGAATGGAGGATAAAATCGTTAAAACATGGTGAAAAGGATCTTCGGCGCATGAAATGTGGAAGATAAGGGCATAAATGCCAATAAATGAAAGGTATGGACGGTTTCCATAATACATGTCAAAGGTAAGGACGTCTTGTCCAATTACCCTAAAAAATAATTATCTAAGCTACAAATAACAAAACTCTTGAAAGCAGATAGAGATAAGAGAGTTCTCAAAGTTTTTTTTTGTTTTTTTTTTCTTGGTGTGAGGAATAAGGAGAACTTAGTACAAGGATAAGAGATGTTTGAATTCTTATTAATTTTATATTAAAACCAAAATATTACAATAGTGATTAGAGCAATATGTTACAATACCATCAATACTCTGAAACCACTAATTTAGAGACAATTATGGGACGGATCGACCATTTTCATCCCGTTCAATCGAGTATTTTTGTCACATTAACCCATCCCCATAATAGGTTAAAGCAGGATGGGGCGAGACATGTCTCCTGCCTCTTTGATCGCCCCATTTATTTTTTCTTTTTGTTACTTATAAAATTTATTTTGCTTTTATTTTTTTTATGTCTTTAGTTAGTAAATGTTATTACTTTTTTCTTATCCAATTTGTTAAAAAATAATGATAAATCTTTTATTTTTGTTCGATAAAAAACTTAAATTTGAAATTAATTTTAAACGTGGCGAGTAGTTGGGTGGGAACTATGTTTTTTCTACCTGTCATCGCTTCGGGGCAATGATTGATCCCACGCTCATTCGGGATGGGACCCAAGTGTATCAGGTTGAACGAATTTTTTTGTCACCCCAGCACTAATTCAATATAAAATTAACTAGAAAAATGAAGTTTGAAATCAAAAGCTTGTTGTTACAAATTTTCATTCACGATTCATTTTATTTTGAATTTTTTTTCTAAGAAGAAAATCTACTAGTTTTTCGCCTTTGTTTCAAAACACGCTAATGAACGCTAATGAACCCAATTTTTTTCGTTGTTTTGTTCATCACTAGTTAATGTTGGATGTGCATTGCACGTTATTATATGAAATATTTTATAAGTGTCGTAAAAGTAATATTTGAATATGCGTGAATATTAATTAATTTAAAATTAATACCAAGAAATATATACGTAACAATGAATGTTAAATTGTTTATTTAATTTTCAATTAAGTAAAACTGGATGTTAAATATTATACATGGACGTGAATAATGAAGTGCATTCTTGAATGTGAAATCCTAATTAACTTATAATTAAAATTAATAACACTGAAATGCATAAATGAAGATGAGAATTAATTAAATGAATATGAATGTTAATTAATTAAGAATTAATAATAGGGGATTTATATATTAATGGAAGTACCGGTGAAATGAATCCGTCAAATGTATGTACATGTACATTGATGATAACTAAATGGTTAAATAAATTAAATATATATTGAAAAACGAAAAGTAATGTATTATTGAAATAATTGAATTATAATATGGTTAGAATCGTCCAAAAAATGATTTTCACTTGATGTGATATTTTATATATTATAGATTATGAGTATCTAAATTCATATTTAGGACAAACGATATTGATATAATATGGCATTGTTAATTAACAACGTGGACAAAAAAGGTCAACACTATCTGAAATATGCTACACGTCTACCACCATGAAGCCGTCACTCGGGTGAGGTCGTCAACCCCCATGAGGCCCTTTACATTCACGTGGGTAGTCTACTTACATAAGGCTGTCTACCTCAACGAAACCTTCGACCCCTAGGAGGCCCTCTACGCTTAAATATGTTGTCTATCGCAATAAGTTCAACGACGTACTTAACCATGCAAATGACAATGAGCTGGACAAGAACCACCCAACACAGAACGTGGGTACAACCAACCACTTGAGGAGTGAGGGTAATTCTACCCGAACGTAGGGGAAGTGGGGAGGCTTACTTGGGAAACGTGGCACCAACAACTGTCCAAACGCACGCGTAACCACAGGTGCCTATAAATACCTCCAAGGTGAGAAAGGCTTGTCTTCTTGAAACCCGAACTATTTAAATTCACATTATACTATCTTTCTACTCGCAAACCGATTACAGTTACAACGAGGGAGAAAGCCCCAACCTCATTTTACAGGTAACAATCGCTGACCGGAGCAGCCGGACCAACGCATTCGGTAAAGTAAACACGGAAGACAATCTCGCAAACATTTCATTGGCATCGTCTGTGAAAAATTTCACTGAACAAAAAAGCTATGTCAAGAAGATGGACTAGGAGTGAAACACGCATGGTCGGGAATACATCGGAGACAGGCGCATGCAGATGGTCTTGGAGGAGGATCATTTCGCCCCTAAGATTATGTCAGTGCCTTTGCCGAAAGGCTTTAAACAGCCAATGATAGAAGCATAAGATGGAGTCACGAACCCGCCGACGACTTGCGGACCTTCATTGACTTAATGAGGCTCTACGCAGCCCCAGACGCAGTGATGTGTAGATCGTTCCCCCCAATGCTGAGGAGGGAGGCTAGAGACTAGGTGGCCACATGGCACCAAAGTCTGTAAAGACCTTTGGCGAATTGTCCAGGAGTTTCGTGGCATACTTTATGAGTAGCAAGAGGATGAAAAATGGCTATTGGGCTAATGCATTTGGTACAAGAAAAGAATGAGTCTTTGCAGGAGTATTTGGCTAGATTCAACAGGGAAACACTTGGTACAAGGGACTTTTAGATGTCTGCAGTAGTGACAGTGTTAATGAATGGGACGCGGAATCGGGTTTTCAAGATGTCACTTTTCAAAACCCCCCCAGAGTCCATGCATGACTTGTTGAAAAAGGATGACAAGTATGTTGATGCTGAAGAAGCAGAAAAGGTCACGAAAAATCTTAAAGAAGGATGGGAGACTGGGAGCAATNGCAGTAGTGACAGCCTTGATGAACGGGACACGGAATCGGGCCTTCAAGATGTCACTCTCCAAAAATCCGCCAGAATCAATGCAGGATTTGTTGAAGAATGGTGACAAGTATGTGGACGCGGAAGCAGCAGAAAAGGTCACGAAAAATCTTAAAGAAGGATGGGAGACTGGGAGCAATAAGCGAAAGGTAGACGATGTACGAAAGCCCATTGACAAGGACAAGCAAAGGAATGAGCATTTAAGCTGGGGGTACCCTCAGGACCAGTTGGTCAGGCAGAGATGGGAGGAGGTTAAAGCTTTCACCCATTTGAATACTCCGCGAGACAAGATCTTGATGGAAATTTGAGACATGAAGGAACTTGAATGGTCGAGACCGATAGCAGCATCAGCTGGTAAACGAGACAATAGTAAATATTACCACTTCTATAAGGACCATGGACGTGAAATTGAAGAATGTATACATTTGAAGGAGGGGATCGAGCGCCTCTTGAAGTGGGGCTTTTTGACTAAGTATGCGAGGAATGATAGAGGCAAGCAGAAGGTTGAGGATCGATCGTCGCCTAGAGCCGATGTTATAAATGTAATTGTTGGAGGAGTTGCAGCGGGTGGAAACTCAAACTCCGATAGAAAAAAACTATGCACGAACAGCTACAGTCTGTTCTATTCAGAAAAGGGCTAGATTTGATCAGAACCACTTTTGGCGAAAAGGACTTGATAGGTGTGGTGACCCCCCATGATGATGTGTAGGTAATATCCGACGACATAGCAGACTATGATGTCAAAAGGGTGTTGGTTGATGACGGGAGCGCAGCGAACGTGCTTACTTGGGAAGCATTTCAAGGATTGAAAATTTCGACGGAATGGTTGCAGGTGTTGTCAACCCCCCTTATAAGATTTGGAAGGGCTACAATAATACCAGAATGAGTAGTAGAGCTACTAGTAACGTTGGGCACCTACCCTGCAAGTGTGGTCATCTTAGCAATTTTTCTTGCTGTCAAAATCCCTATGGCATATAACACGATCTACGGTCGACCCTTGTTGAATGTAGCAGGGGCCATTCCTCTACTTACCACCAGGTGATGAAATTCCTAACCAGTCGAAGTGTGGGATGTGTGAGGAGCAACCAACAGTCCTCGAGGAAGTGTTAGTGGATAACATACAGATGAAGGGATCCACACCAGTGATGATGATGGACCTCAAGCCCCCAAGGGGGCGAATCGAACCCTTCGACACTACAGAAAAAATTATGGTGGTAGGAGGATATGAATTCAGCATGGGGACAAAATTGGAGCAGGGCGAGAAAGAGAAGTTAGTAAAGTGTCTCACAAGTAATTTGGATGTTTTTGCGTGGAGCCCCGAGTGACATACAAGGGGTTGACCCGTCTGTTGTACAACATCGTCTGGCTGTCTTACCGAGTGCAAAACCGATAAAGCAAAAGAAAAGAAATCTTGCCCCAGAGCGACAAGTGGCAGCAAAGGTCGAGGTTGATAAGTTACTGCAGGCGAGTTTCATCAGGGAAGTACAGTATCCCAAGTGGTTAGAAAATGTCGTCACGGTGAAGAAATCGAATGGGAAATGACGTATGTGTGTAGATTACACTGGACTCAACAAGGCGTGTCCAAAAGACTCGTACCAACTACCCAGAATAGATCACCTAGTGGACGCCACATCGGGTCACTAGCGGCTAAGTTTTCTAGACGCATTTTCTAGTTATCATCAGATCTCCATGGCAGAGTTGGATCAGGAGAAAGTAGGGATGGTAATGGGCCGAGCCGA
>CAIGRR010135139.1:0-10566 GCA_903798365.1 Fraxinus sp. 1973-6204 | reverse complement strand
TCTTCCCATTTTTCGCCATGTATTTCATGTACACAAATCCCATTACACAACAGCATCCAACATATCAGTTATTCTTCTTGTCTATATAATAGCAGTAAGAATAGGAAATAGCTCTTATATGATTGGCAAAAAAACTCTTAGGCACTCGTTCTTGTCCCTTCATTTTTTTAGGTCAAATAGCCATTTTTTTGAAGAGTAATACTATTTTTCATCACTGGTGTTTAAGTCCAGTGACGTTAAATTACATATTCAATTAAATACAAAGAATTATGACACATTTAATATGATCAATGATATGATGACACTTAAACTAATGTTCAACACTATTGGTGCTAGATAATGTTTTTCTTTCTTGAAAGTCTTTCTACCAAATCCCTTGTGCATATCAATGTAGAATTTATTTACTCTAATAGTATGTGGACTTCGGGATTTTATGATGGCTATGACCAACGTTGTATGTATTAAGTTTTAGGAAAACGTTAATCTTGTTAAGATGATTAATTCGAATCCTTGTATGTTAATTACTTTTTTCATGCTTAAACGACTTGGAATATCATTCTTAAAATGTTCTTGAAAAATAATAGTTTGCATGAGAACATTAATTAATCTTAGAATCTTATTGCTTGCTTGAGTTTCTTGAACTCTCATACCATATATTGAGTATTGGAGGTACTATTGTTAAAGTTAATTAACATTATTAAGAGGAGTAGCTTTCACTCTTATATGTCAATTATTTCTTTTATATTTAGGTGATAGAGAGATTTTACAATAACTTTTTTGAATCTATATTAAGCTCCTGTTTGGGCCACATTTTTTTTCATTATCATTCTTCTACTTATTTCAACCACACATTCTTCAATAAAATAATATTTTCCATCACATCAATAACTTTTCATTTTCTTTCAAGCACATATTCTCCATCACATCAACAAAAAAAATGCATTCTTTTGAAAATAATGTACACCAAACGGGGGCTAAATGTAAATAGAAATAATGAAAATGCAAAAATTGTTTATAAAGAACAAGAAATGAGGAATTGAGAAAATAATGTACTCTTAACCGTAGCTATGAATAACACGATTCATTCTTTTTAATAGTGTGATTAGTTCATCATGCGGTGTATGCACCATATAATAAGCTTGAATCACTCAACACTATACATCATATGACATGACATGTGACCATACTCGATAAGATGGAAAAACTAATATTGGCTAGGCATTGATTTGATTAGTTAGTAAGCAAGTCTTCGTGATGGTAGGGTGAAAAGGCCAAATCTTAACACTTGGTTAGAAGTAGTACCACTTGTTGTCAAGTGGAAGTGAGGAACCATATCAATGCAAATTGAGACAATATGAAGGAATTTCCATGGTCCATATCAATGTTTCAAGAAGAAACAGTCTATTTTTGTTTTTAACAGGATGATCCTCCAAAAGAGTACACACTTTCAATAGGAATGATGGTATCATTTGAATGTCCATAAAGTACTGTACGTGCCAGAATTTTCCAATAATTAAAAGAATTTCTAGATTTCATTTGTTGTATCTATTTGTAATTGTCTTAATTTTAGCCCATGAAAAAAGCTAAAATGCATAAATGATATCTAAATTTTAAACTGCATTTTTAATAGGTATTCAAATTTTCAATTTTCTTTAATTCATATTCGAAATTTGAAATTTGTTTACAATCCATACCTAATTTATGTTCGGACTTTAGTATATATAAGTATTTGTTTAAAACAAGGAAATTAGTTAAGTTTAATTCAGGAGCATAATTAAACTTTATAAATGGAAAAGAAGAAGATAAGAAAGGAAAATAAGTGAGGAATGAAATCCGAGATAAGTGAAAACACTCTCTTCGTAACACAATATTGCCCCACAAACGATGCTAACGCCATACAACACTTGTCTCTCAAGATACAACGGATATAACTTGTGGTAGAAGCACTTCAAACCACAAGTAACAGCGAGCTTAGAACGAAATTTTATCTCTATGCGAAAATGGTTTTAGAATGACTTTTGGAGAGTATTTTGCAAGAGTTTTTGATGTAATGTTCAATGCAAATGATATGAGATGCTTAATAGACGTCCAAGTGGTCTTTTATAAAGAAGAGAAAATGTTGTAAGTGAAATGCCGCGCCCCAAACTCAGCGACATTTGTCAAAGGTCGCAGCATTTACATTTGATAGCCTGTCGTTGGACTCTCACTAGAACGACAGTAACACCTTTTCATCAGAACTTTTCTCGCTTGCCCATCGTTAGACTCTTGCTCAAGCGATAGTCTTCATCGCTCAAGCAATAGGCAAGCGATAGAGTTAGCCAATTTTTAGCCCGCATATCATTTTTTCTATCCAACTTTGGACTGTAATTTTCCATTCATACGAAATTGTTTTTGAGATTCCAAATATACCACGACGATCTACTCGACGAGTAGAACAAGTTATTTATTTATATTCACAATTTGACTATCGGATCAAGTACAAATATTTAGTCAAAATTGACACAAAATTCATTTTCCACACTTAATTTTTTTTTTTCATTCATTGAATCGGATTCTATCAATCCCTCACATGAATGAAAATTCAAATATGCTCATCCTATGCTGCAGAGAGCAGAAAAACACTGCATCAGGTAAGGCAGCTTCAGACCTTGAATTTTCTTTAGTAAAATACTATCGGATTTACTTGGTTAAATGGTGAACAATGTCTTGAATCATTCAGCTGTTGGTGTAAACCAAGACAATAATACTCATACTTATGTCTTTCCTAAATCATTCATGGTCATCATGACTTGGTTCATTTTGGTCTTGAGCCATTCTTGGGTTTCATAAGTATTTAGAAAATTTCAGCATTTGAACAATTTTCATTGATGCGGCCCCACCTCTCACTTACATAGGTGACCTCCTATTATGAGTATTCTTCCCTACTCTACTTGACTTAATCAAGATACATGAATCATTAAAATGATATCTTAACCTTAAAATCCTGTAGAAAACACCTTTTAATTATCATAGGAATGAGTTAAGAAGCATTTTCTCAAGTGCTTCATTGATTCTTCATAACTTAGTTATCCCCTTGAACCAATATCTTGGGATCTCCAGTCAACAAGGTATGGTTACCATTACAAAGATTATTACGTAGTAGGATTTAATCACATTCCTTACGATATGCAATGTACTTGTAAACCTTTTGTAAGTGATTCCGCGATATTATCCTTTGATTTCACGTAATCTATGGAGATGATACCATTAGAGATCGGTTGCTTAATGGTATTGTGTCTACGACGTATATGTATAGACTTACTATTATATATTCTACTTTGAGCTCTTTCAATAACTGATTGACTATCACAATGTATACTAATAGCAAGTACCAGCTTAACCCAACATAGAATATTTTCCAAGAAGTTATGAAACCATTCTGGTTCTTCTCCAACCTTGTCCAAAGTAATAAACTTTGATTTCATCATTGATCGAGCTATATACATTTGCTTTATCGACTTCCATGATATAGCATCCCACTAATGGTAATACATAATCACTAGCAGACTTACAATATTTTATATCAAATATTCAATTCTCATCTCAACATCCTTCTAATACCGCGAGATATTTTGTGAAGTGTAATCCATATGTTAAAGTATACTTCAAGTACCTAAGAACCCTTGTTAAAACTTTCCAATGATCATGACTTGGATTACTTGTGAATCTATTAAGTTTATTCACATTAAATACTATGTCCGGTCGAGTGCAATTTGTAATATACATAAGACTATCTATAATCTGTGATTAATTTAGTTGTGACACACATTCACCCATACTTTTGACTTAGTGTAAACTTGTGTCAGTAGGGGTTTCGGCAGAACTTTCCTCAAATACATTTTACATTTTAAGAATACTCTCAATGTAGTGAGATTGAAAAAGTATAATTTCTTCTGATATTTTAGAGATCTTAATACCTAATATTACATCAACCACACCCAAGTCTTTCATACCAAAAAGTTTTGTTAACATGCTCTTGGTGTTTAGCATTATTTCGTGACTATTAGCCATTATCAACATGTCATCTACATATAAACATACAATCACATAGGCATTTGGTATATGTTTAATGTTTACACACTTGTTACACTCATTTATCTTAAACCCATTAGACGACATTATTTTGTCAAACTTTTGATACCATTGTTTAGGGGTTTGTTTCAATCCACCCAAGGGCTTAACTAATTTACAAACATTTTGTTGTGATTAGGAGAGACAAAACATTTGGGTTTTCCATGTATATCTCATCTTCTAACTCACTATTTAGGAATGTCGTCTTTACATCCATTTGATGGATCTCAATGTTATATAATGCTGCAACAGCAATTAACAACCTTATCGATGTGATTCTAGTTAGGGGTGAGTAGGTATTAAAGAAGTCAAGTCACCAATCTAGCCTTATATTTTTCAATGGATCCATCTGGTTTTAGTTTCCTTTTGAAAATTCATTTACACTCTAAAGGCTTGTTCCCATGAGGTAAATCAACTAATTGCCAAATATGATTTTACATTATGGACTCTATATCAATATTGATAACTTCTTTCCAATGCGGTACTTTCGGTGTAGACATTGCTTCTTCGAAAGTCTTTGGTTCATTTTCTATCATATAAATTAGAAAATCTGGGACAAATGAAGTGGATATTCTAACTCTTTTACTACGTATTGGTTCTTGCTTATTTGAAGTGTCATTTGTAATATCATAAGTTCTTTTATTTGAATTTGCATTTTTCTTATTTTCACATGGAAAAATATTCTCGAAAAATGATGCATTTCTCAATTAAATTATTATTCCTTCATGTACATCTTGAATTTCATATTTATGCACAAGAAAACGATATACATTACCATTATTAGAGTACCCAATAAATATACAATCAATCGATTTATGACCGATTTCATTTGTTTAGGCTTAGGTATTTCAACCTAAGTAAAACACCCCCACATTTTCAATAATTGGTAAGAAGGAGGATGACCTTTCCATGGTTCATATGAAGTTTCTTTCAATTTCTTAAGGGGTATCTTTTTAAAAATGTTATTTTTCAATAGAATAGCTCCCCTCACAAGTTCTGAGGCAGACCCAAAACTTATCAACATTGAGTTCATCATCTCTTTAGGAGTTCTATTTTTGCGTTCAACAACACCATTTGATTGAGATGAGTAAGGTGCCGTTGTTTGATTAATGATTCCATGCTCAGAATAATATTCTTCAAACTGTGTCCCATATTTACCACATCTATCACTACGAATACCTTTTATTCGTTTACCAAGTTGATTTTCAACTTCCGTCTTATAATGTTTAAATACTTTTAAGGTTTTGTCTTTACTTCGTAGTAGAAAGATATAACAATACTTTGTACAATTACAAATGGAAGTTATAAAGAATTTCTTACCACCTTTAATTTGAACAAATTTCAAGTCACATATATAGCTATGTTTTACTTAAAGGTGTCGTGTTCCTTTGAGTTGAGTGAAAAGGTGTTGTGTTCTACACATACTTCACACTTATAATTATGATCAATTTTAAGCGTCAGAATTAAACTTTGATTCATAAGTTTTCACACAGATTTATAATTAGCGTGTCCTAATCGACTATGCCATAAACAAGATAACTCAAGCATATAAGTAGAATTCAAAGTTTTATTTATAATACTTTATTTCGGTACAATTGTAAGAACGTTCATTTTGAACATTCTATCACATAAGTATCATTTACCAGCATACATCTCATTCTCATTGAGTACAAATTTATCGAATACGAATACACGTTTAAAACCATTTTTGCTAAGTAGAGACCCGGATACAAGATTCTTGCGAATGTCCGATACATGTAGGAAATTGTTGAGGACGAGTTTTTACCAGATGTCATCTTCAAAGTAACTTTCCCTTGTCCTTCAACTTTAGAACTTGCAGGATTTTCCATAAAAAGTTGTTCTCCAATGAACTCTTTCTAGTTAGACAACATAGTCTTGTCTACACAAATGTGACGGGTAGCACCAGTATCAACCCACCATTTTCTTGAATTTCCAACATTGTTACATTAAAAAACAAACGCTGTAAGAATCATTCTTGTATTCCTTCAGAAAGGGTGTCTCTTTCAACCACATTTGCTTGTGCGTTCTTCTTAGGATTTCGACATTCATTAGATCGATATCTAGCTTTTTCACAATTGCAACAATTCCTTTAAATCTCTTGGCATTCTTGGAGTTATCTCTTTTTAGTATAATGCCGGATATCTTACGTTTTTTGCTGACAACCTTTGAATCAATTTTAACAAAATCTTCTCCAAGTTGAACAATAGATTTCATTTTGGTGTTTCTATTGTCTTACTTGATTTTTAAACGGACTATCAATTCCTCCAAATTCATCTCATTGCGTTTGTGCTTGAGATAGCTCATGTTTGTTGTAGATTAAAATTAGATTTTTAGTAGATTTTGATAAAAGTTGATAAAATATGTGGTTGAAAGTTGTGTGTTCTATGAAATGCATGGTTAAAGTTAATTGTTGACTTTGATTTGAGATTAAAATCAGATTTTAATTTGTACCAAATAGGGGCATAATTTTTGAATTCTTTCCACATAGGGGGGAGTTTCACAATGATGGTTGCAACTTGAACAGACTCACTCGATTCCATTTTTTCAGCATGTATATCATGAAGTAGAATTTGAAGTTCTTGTACTGACTTATCACGATTTTGAAGTCTACCATTTTGTAGTCCAAAAATTTGCGAACAATGAATTTCTTTGTTCTGACATCATCGGTCTTGTACTTCTTTTCCAACAAATCTCATATATCTTTGGCTGAATCCTTTGAACTATACACTCCATAAGTGTATTGTCCAATCCATTTATGATGTAATTTTTGCAAAAAAGATCTGAATACTTCCATGTATCCAATGCAATAATCGACTCATAATTATTTTCTCCTTCTTGTACAACAACTGCCCTTTCTTTTAGGAACTTTGCCACATTTAAAGTAGTAAGATAAAACAACATCTTTTGTTACCATCTTTTAAAATCCACACCTGCAAACTTTTTCCGATTTTTCCCCATGTGGCATGTGAGAGTTTGATATAGATATGGCCAAAGACGAAACCACATGATTCGAACCAATTGTTGTTTGACTCGAAGTAGTCTCAACAAGATTCATTTCTGTTATAAAAAAAAAGGTTCAACACACAAAATAATGAAAAAAAAAAAAAAGGAATTGCACACAAAAGCTTATTCCAAAAATGAAGAAAAGGATTTAACAACCACAAACAAACGGGATATTGTCTTATGTATGTTTGGACTTTAGTATGTGTAAATGATTGTTTAAGACAAGGAAATTAGTTAAGTTTAATTCGCAAGAGCGTAATTAAACTTCATAAATGGAAAAGAAGAAGATAAGAAATGAAAATAAGTGAGGGACGAAATTCGAAACAAGTAAAAACACTTTCTCTTTAAGACAATATTGCCCCACAACGGTATTAACGGTATACGGCACTTGTCTCCCAAGATACAACTTGGTATATTTGAGATTTCAAATATATCACGACGATCTACTCGATGAGTAGAACAAGTTGATCTATTTATGTTCATAATTTGACTATTGGATCAAGTTCGAATATTTGATCGAAATTGACACAAAATTCACTTTCCATACTTCATTATATTTTCATTCTCTAAACCAAATTCCAACAATTTAACTACGGATGTTTCTTATAGATATGCAAACTTTCAATTTTCCGTATCAAAACCGAACTTCTAAATATTTTCCCATGAATAATGCTATTTTTAATCGGCAATTATAATAGTCACCCTACGTGATATCTTATATGATAACTTGTTATTTGAAACATTAATTTCCTATAATATTGTTGTCTCAAATAAAAGGTTACTGAACTAATCTCCTGCTCATAGTGGATGGGTAGGAGATTAGTTTTGTAACAAGTTAATGCCTTGATAAAAAATTGACACATAAAATGACTACTGCAATCTCCGAATATGAAAACCATTACTCATTTTCCATTCATATATAATTTAACCGTCCGCCTTCAACAACTCCAATAGTTCAGCCTACATGACAATTGACACCATTAACTCCTTTAATAGAATTTGAGGCCAAAGCTTATCTGACAAGTGCAAATGCAATATAATGTTCCAGTGAGCTCGCGAAGATAATAGAATAGTGTTATAAGTAGTGGGAAAAACACAATCACGTCTTAAATTTAATAATTTGAGGGAGAATTTGGACCATTGGTGTCCAACCTATAGGCTATAGGCCAAGAAAAAAGTTGGTTTTATTCTTTATAAAAGAGCATATGATTTTCGAACTTTCATTATAATCTTACACTCAGTTCGAAATGATTAAAATTATTCAAATCTTAGTTAAATTATTACATAATCTTCATGAAAACACGTTTCATCAAATTTCGGACTCTCATCCAAGTGGGAAAATAATTTAATCCACTTCATAAATTGGATTAATCTGCTCGGCCAAGCTCAATGACCGAGCCAAATCCAGGGGGGGTGTGATAAAAAAGGCCCCACATGAATTCAAATCAAGGGCCGAGGTGCATTCACCTCAGTCCCTGGAATTGGGCATGTTTTTGGCCCTAGATCTAAAACACTTCTCTTTTATGAACTAGACAGTATCATACCCTATTAAACAAGAAATAAGTCAAATATTTGTTCATTGATAAATATATTAGTTTTATAAAACAAATTTCTTCCACACGTTATAATCGAAAGGCCCAATCGGGCGCAATACACATTATTTCTTCTTCAATAATCTTCACATCACTTCTTAAGCATTTGAAAATCTCTATGGCTGTTGAACTGACCAGATGACACCGAGTGAAGTACAAAATTTTGAGTCGTTTGCAGCCATCCCTCAAAGCTTGCAATCCTCGATCACATAGATTCCGACAACGATTCACATGAAGCCTTTTCAAGTTTTGACAGTTTAAACCAATAGATTCCCACCCGGCCGCCCGAATTTCATGACATAATGCCAAGTTCCACTCCTCAAGCAATGGACACCCCTTCGAAATCGCCACAATGGTCTCATCTCCAGTAGTTCTACATAACCGTAAATTGAGCACTCTAAGATTGGTGGAAAATCCAGCACCAATTGATGACAACCCATTTCCTTGAATGCACCAGATTATGTTAGACACACTCAAGTACTCAAGTCCACCTCCACTGACAATACCCATTATTCCTTCGGGCTCAAGCTTACACGATACCGCTTCTAAATAAGTCAGACTCTGAGGACATCCTAGAAAGCCAATGCCATTGACACTGTTGCAATGTGATATATTGACAGCCCTGAGATGAGTGCATTTTTGAGAAAGAGCTCTTATACCATGATCAGAGATAAGCCCACAATATGAAAGATTCACATCTTTTAGACCAAAACAAGATTTTGACAAAGTCTCCAATCCAATATCAGTAACGTTGCACCTATAAAGACTTAGAATTGTCAGTGAAGTACAACCACTTGCAACAAAGAATAGTCCGTGATCGGTGATCCCAAAACAACAATCTAGATGCAGACTTTGCAAATTTGAGCCATAACGAGCCAATAAAGATAACCCTGAGTCCAAGAGATCAGTGCATCCAGACAAGGACAATGACTGTAGTTGTTGGAAACGGTTCAACAACCTATGTAGATGAAATAGGGTAATTTCGGTAGAAGGCTGAGATAGAGAGCCAATGCTTAGTTGGGTAAATGCGCATTGAAACTGTAAAGACCGACGGCTTGAATTTTGAATATGAAGCCAACGACGGCAAGTTAAGCCAAATGATTCTCGGTCCAAATTAGAGTCAAGCCTTTGAAAAATGAAGTATAAGCAATCATCGGGAAGTTGGGTAGTGTAAAAAGAATGATCTATTGAATCACGCTCCATTTTCACGGTCTTCGGAAGGTTGTAAGGCTCGAATCTTTATCATGATCTTCTTATAGGATGAGCTAGATGAGGCAGGCGAATCGAAACCACAAAAAGCAGTTGAGTCTCCATAACCAAAGCCTATGAGAACTCCACACTGGCGGCAAAGGAGTTTAGATTTCGTACCGCAGTGGCTCCAAGATATAGGAAGACAGTTCACTTCATCAACTTGTGTAAATCGGCTGAGATCAATGGAGAGAAAGGAGATGTATCCTTTCTTAATAGATTTGCTATATTTGGATCCAATGCTAGAAGTTGCACGATTGGAAGATGCTAAGTTGAGAGGATATCCACAAGACCCACAGCTGCAATGAATGAGAAACAATGAAAGAAGTTACATACAAGCAGAAAACACTCAGATAATACGACGAACTAATCACAACTAATCACGTGAAAGAGAAAATGGGAAAAAAGTTTCTAATTACTAAAGAAGTTCTTAAATAGGTCAATGAGCAAAAAGTTAATGAAGGTAATATGTGTTTTAAGAGAATAATGTGTCGTAAATTTTTGCACTTATTCCAGAATTCTTCGTTCTTTAATTTGTTTTTAGTGTATCTTTTTATGGGTGGGGGTGGGGGTCGATGGAGAAGGCTGTCAG
>CAIGRR010135128.1:0-10768 GCA_903798365.1 Fraxinus sp. 1973-6204 | reverse complement strand
AGTTAAAATCTTTTATGCTCTATATTATTGTTACGTACGTACGTGCTATAAATGTCCATGAGGCTTCTGACTTTGAACACGCACAAAATGTAAGTTAAAATCTTTTATGCTCTATATATTATTGTTACGTACGTACATGCTATAAATGTCCATGAGGCTTCGCTCTATATAATATTGTTACGTACGTACATGCTATAAATGTCCNAACACGCACAAAATGTAAGTTAAAATCTTTTATGCTCTATATTATTGTTACGTACGTACGTGCTATAAATGTCCATGAGGCTTCTGACTTTGAACACGCACAAAATGTAAGTTAAAATCTTTTATGCTCTATATATTATTGTTACGTACGTACATGCTATAAATGTCCATGAGGCTTCGCTCTATATAATATTGTTACGTACGTACATGCTATAAATGTCCATGAGGCTTCTGACTTTGAACCTCCAACTGCTAACTGTCATCTCCTCACCTTGAAGTAAAATCAATGCCACCCACCTTATATACTACTGAGTTTCCCACACTTCTTCCCTATTTAAAAGCGTCAACTTATTTTCCCAGCAAAAATAATCAGATACCACCAATGGAGGAAGTGAGAAAACAAGAAAATGGGACCATGGAGAATGAAATCCAAAGAAAACCAAGAATTCTTTGCCTCCATGGATTCAGAACGAGTGGTGAAATCCTGAAGAAATTGATTTCTCGATGGCCCGAATCTGTTCTTGAGGAGTTGGATCTTGTGTTTTTAGATGCACCTTTTCCTGCTCAGGGTAAGTCTGATGTTGAAGGGATTTATGATCCTCCATTCTATGAGTGGTTCCAGGCCGATAAGGTAACAGTAATTGTCATTTTCTTCTTTCCTTCTTTTTTTTTTTTTAAAAAAAAAAATTATGGCTACTGTGATGCGTTAAATAGGCATCACCGATATCGAGTTCAGTGAGGTGAGCGGCTTGTCGGGTTGGCTCTCCCCACTAGCACCCAAGGCAAGCTGCGGAACTTTTAGGCAGCATCCCGTGCATCTGTGTGTTTTTCCCATCTTTGAATTTGTGTTTTTCATTTCAAATTTATATACCAACTCCGTAATAATTTTCTGTACCTGTACACTGATTCTATTTTAAATTCAAAAGTTTTTTTATATGAAAAATGAACCAAGTTAATTATATATTTATTATATCTATATCACTCAAAGAAAGCTACTTATTTTTACATTAAGGTAAGAGTTTTCCGCAAATTTATTTTTAAATTCATTAAATGATGCCAAATATTGTATTGAATTACATATGTTTATAGGATTTCAAAGAATACTACAATTTTGAAGACTGCCTTGATTACCTTGAAGACCATATGCTAAAGCATGGACCATTTGATGGTGTTCTGGGTTTTTCTCAGGTATGTCCGCTTTTGCTTATAAATTTCAAAGTAGGTTAGATGAATCTTCGTCGCTCTCAAAGAACGGAGAGGGAGAAAGAGATTCATAAACTTTTATTACTCGAGAAATTTCTCAATAAATTTAGAGTTGACTATCTTAATCTTTTTTCGTCTCTCAATTCAATTCAGCAAAAAAGAACATGAGATTCATAAATTGTTACAATATTTGGGACTCATTATTTTGTGTATCCATTTGATAGGGTGCACTTTTATCAGCAGCCTTGCCCGGTATGCAAAGGGAAGGTGTAGCACTTACCAAAGTTCCAGATATAAAGTTTCTCATTGTTATATCAGGAAGCAAATTTGGAGGTTCCAAATTTGGGTTGCCCAAACTTGCCGCCAATGCATTTTCATCTCCGATCAAGTGCCCATCACTGCACATTATAGGTCTTGTCGAACCCTTTGTTTTACGTCTTTCTTCGACGGTTTTGGGTTCGAGTATGTTGCATTCTTTCTACATAAAGTATACGTGATATGCAGTACTCGACTAAGTTAGACAATTTAATAGAACGAGATTTTGACCTTTTCTTTTCCTTCTTTAATAACATGTCTAGTCCATGATTCCAAACATAATCTCAACATTGTATATATCATGTGTATATTTTTCCAGGTGAATTCGACTTCATGAGGGAAGAGGGTGAAGCTTTGCTGGACTCTTTTGTGGGTCCTGTTGTGATTAACCATCCCAAGGGACACACAGTACCAAGATTAGGTGAGTATTAATTGCTACTTATTTTATGATAATTTATTTTAGTTGAAAACTTAAGTGTACATTTGTTACGTAATATTAGATCGAGTTAGAGAGAGTGTTTTAATATTAGCAATCTCTATTCATTCCTCCTGATCTAACAAGCCTCAATTAAATATAAATATTTAGGTCATGTTTGTTTCGGATTAAAATCAAATTTTAATCTAAATCAAAATCAAACAATCAATATTGATCACATTTTTATGAGTCTCACGGCTTTTCAACCATACATTTTAAAAACTTCTATCATAATCTACTAAAAATCTAATTTTAATCCCCACCAAACACCCACTTAAAGGTCGTTTGTCATAGATTATATTAAAATTATTATTCTCAAAATCGTTTGCAACCACGATATTTTCTAACTTTTTAACAACACATTTTTCAAAAACAATTATTTTTCCCTTGAAAAAATCCGTGCCAAACAAAGCTTTAAGTACAATTAATATACTAATCACCTTTTATGACTTCGTTTTTGTTGTTGCAGTTGGGGAAGACCTTGAGAAAATGCTGGATTTTATTCAGAAAATGCAATCGCATGAGGCGTAAAACATTTTAATGTTGAATCTATTTCTCACTTCCATATGTAATAATATTCATGAAATGACAAACTATGAAAATATGATTTGTAATGAAATATTTTAATGATAGATTGGGACTTTAGCTACGAATCATCTGCAGTTCATTTAAATTATGGCCCTCTTTAGTCTTTAATACACATTTTTTAAAAACACATTATTTCAAAACTCATTTTCAACCACACATTTTTTAATAAAATAATATTTTTCATCACATCAATAACTTTTTCCTTAATTTTTAACCACATATTTCACATCAAATCACTATTGTGTTGTTAATTGTGGTTAGAATTAACCGTTGGTCCATGTGTTAGAGGGACAAAGAGCTAATTTGATTTTAAAAACAAAAATAAAAACGGACGAAATTTATCTTCATGTATTTTCTTTAATGGTAAATTCATCAAATTCACAATAAAACTCAGTCCTTAGTTTTTCAAATTCTTCTTTATATATTGTTTGAAAATGATATTTTATGATTATTAGATTTTTATTTAAAAACAAAATTCTAATTAATTGAAATAAAATGTGATTATGGAATATGTTTATTTTTAGTTAAAAGAGTCAAATAAAATGGTTCACTGACAGAATTCGACAGGACGTTTGATAATTTTCCAACTGAAATTAACAGTACTTAAAGAATGGGAGGCAGGCCAATTCAATTTCTGGTGTTCATATTTATAATTCTCATCAACCTTGGCAAGGACACTAGTCCTATTGAAATTAAGAGTGCTACAAACAATTGAAAGCCGTACAGATTGCATGTTCTGATGAAAGAAATTAAATTTATTTGATTACTTCTCTATTTGCTTTTATACTCTTCTAACAATTTATATTTAGTACATCCGACAATAATACGATACAGTTACCAAATTCATGTGGTGCTTAACATGATTCAATTTGAATGCATATGTTTGGTAGAAATTAAAATTTTAATTTTAGCAGATTTTGATAAAAGTTGATGAAATGTGTTGTTAAAAAATTATGGATCCGATAAAATATGTTGTTAAAATTAATTGTTGACTTTAACTTAGATTTTAATCAATTTTTTTAACGGTACCAAACAGTAGCTAAGTATTACGTTAAATAAAAAAGATCACGAGACAAGTTTGTATTGGACGATGAAGATCAAAGGTGAGGGTGAGGGTGAAGGAGATAGTCGTGACAATACTAGCGGTGGGAGAGGGTGGTATCAAGTGGCGGTGGGAGGGGCGGGGCTATCCCCGATTCTCTTTAATAAGACTGTTACTCTCTTGCATGCCTTTTCATTTCTTTTTTTTAATTATTATTTTTATTTTTTGGATATCAAAAAATATGAGAGAAACCACAAATATATCCAAATTGAATGGTTATGAATTATAAATGTTTCTTTTATAAAGTTGAGAGGTGGAATAGTTGTTGATCTACTCATGGCTCGATAGATAAATATACTTGTGATTAAGTTGCTACTATTAATATAGATTAAGGACTTATAGTGCAATTTTTTTCGCATGACAGATTCCAACATCAATCTTGGTTCCCCACACTTATTGTAGATCTTGACCAGTCAAAACCAGAAGGGCAGTGGGCCTGTCATGAGCCCATGATGCCCAGCCCACGTGCTAAATTATAGCATGACAAGTTGTCATTAACCAAAAGTCAAAAACAATCATGTCACGTGTGCAGACTCTCTTACCTCATTATTTACATTGTGCAACGTGACAACATATCATTAAATATTTTTTTTTAAAACAATTTTCTCATCCACAATTCTTTAAAAACAAAGGAGATGTACAATTAATATTATTGTAACAAAAATTATGATTGAAGAAATATAAGCACGTTGTCAATGTTAGTGCCCATTTGGGAATTGGAATCAAGCTTTACACTATCTTTTTCAATGGTGCTGATCGTATGATCCACTTTTCACCGTTTGTAGACTATTTTTATACCCGACATAGCACGAAATGAGGTTTAAAGTAACAAGTCAAGTCATTGTTAGAGACGAAATAATAGCTTGGCCGAATATTAGGCCCACTCGTGGTCAAGCACAATGAGCAGACCAGGGCATTCTAGAAGATTGACTTTATAAGGTGGGTTGTGCCGTCCAGATAGAGATCGACCCTAGAAGGCCGAGCTAGCAAAGTACGCAAACTACTTTGAGCAATCGACACAGTCCCAACCCACTCCATCCATGTTTGAGACAATATGATCGTCAGAGTCAATTGGACAAGTCGAGTTTGATCTACGAATATTTCAACAACACTACAAAAATATGACAAAAAGTCACCCAATGATTTTAGAAGTGAACAACTTTCACTAATCGTTGAAGCTACATTTGTGTATAAGTGTGTGTACACGCTAACAAAATACACATAATCCATGAAAAAAAGATAAGTCTACTAATTATTTAGAAGTGACCATTTTTGCTAAATTTATGAAAAACAACACATGCTAATAAATAGAACAAATACTCAATTCTACTAAATAATTCCATGCCTTTTTCCTTTGTTTCTCTCCTTACCTATCTTCTCTCAATTTCTATCACTATACGGTTATAGACAGCTAGAAACAATTCCTTTTCACGCCTGAAACATGTGAGCTCTCAACATTTTCTCATGCTATGCTATCAAAGGGGCACCTTTTCTATGCCACACCAAAGCTCCCATCAACCAAATTTCTGACTTTTGACAGCAAATATTCACATTTCATGACTTCAAGTCGTCTTCGAATGGTGTTTTGTCCAGTTCTGTTCTTTTAGTATTTGGATAGTGTGAAGAATTTGGACATGACTCAACTGGTCTTCCATCACTGCCCAAGCATGCAGGCCTCCAGCACCCCATTTCGAGTTGTCCCATTAATGTTTGTCGAATTTTGGATCAATTTAAGGCATTTGATCACTTTTTCCTGCGAACCCCACAAAAGAAAAGAGACAAAAATGAAAATTTGTTACACAAATTGACTGAGTTTGAGCTTTAGTGCAGTAGGGTACTAATAGAAATTACCTTGTCTACTCCCAAGAAACTGGGCAGTGCCTCGTTCATGCCCATTGCTTGTACTGAAACAGACATTGCTACTGCTGCGGCTATTTCGGAAGGACTGAATTCCAAAAAGTCAATACCTGCATATAGTGTTAGCCAAGCAATGAGTCGAACACTTCTAATTTTACGACCATAGTAGTACAATATATCCATCAAGAAAGGTTTCTCAAGTTGTGTCCCGACCACATGACTCAATCTCTCGAATCCTCTGAATCAGTATCTGATGATACTTACATTTAATTGTGCTTAAGATAACTTCAATTGATCTAGGGATCAAATGCATCGGTGGGAATTCATCCTTCTTGATCTTGTGGAGGAAATAGTCGATGAAGCTACATGGAGTGTAAGCTTGCATTTTCCACTTTAAGGTGCTCAATACAAAAAGCTCCATTCTTTGAACAGTTTTACTTTCGAACATGAACTTTGGTTCGCCCACCTGTTAGACGAATCCACATTATCCAAAAAAACTTATCAAAAGGACGCTAAGTGATAACATATTGTTTTACCTCTCATTCACCTGTAAATCGACAGTGAGAGGAACTTCAATTTCTTCCATTTTGGCTGCTAGTGAGAAACATGAAACCGCTATCAAATGAACAACCCATGGTTTACCTTGCTATTCATGCAAAGGAAAAATTGATGAAGAATGTGAAAAGAGGATCATTAATCAGACACAATAAAACAAAGTCACATTTCAAACAAACAAATCAATTGGATTGTACAATGAACTTACAGGCAGGTCGTAGACTGATAGAAATCGATCAAAGTAATTCATAGACAAACACAAACACAATGCTCCAAAACTGTGGTGAGCATGAGCCTGTAAAGAACAAAAATGCAATTGACTGAAATTAGGAATCAACATGGCTACTATGGATGTCAAAAAGTGCACAACGGCAAAAATGTGCTAGAATCTCGAGAACCTGCTGCTTCATGACTTAGGCTAGCAATAAACCTATAAAAGCACAACTCTATTGCTCCATTGGGATTGCCCAACAGAGGCCCTAAGGCTGAATCCTCCGACTTCGGCTGGGGACAGGCTTAAAAAATAGCGCACGACTAAGGCAGCAATATGATTGAACCCTCCAATTTTGTAGGTGTGTCGTAATGAAGCAGCGGGATTTGAAGATTATCTCACAGCTATAGAGAACTCTGATGCATTTTCAACTAAGAGACAGAGTAGTACAGTTTGCTTAATCCCCAGAACAATAAACTTTAAGAGCATATAAGATAAACATTTCAGTGTCAATGTCAATACCCAAGAAACTATTACATGAATGGTTCATAAATGCCATTAATCCAAAGAGGATCCAATTATTCAATCCATTATTAACGAAAACTCATTAATGAGAGAAAAATCCCATTTCTTGAAACTCTATGGGAATGAATGAGGAAATCCAGAAAATGCAATCTAGCCGGAAATTTATAAAAAAAATGTAGATAAACTAGTACAAAACAAAATATAATAATTATAAATGGGAAAAAAAGTTGTGAATGAAAAATAAAGCAAAACCCCAACAAAATTGTAATTTTTTATCACCTTAGAAATCCAATCAAGAGCCTCTGTTCTCACACTCAAATTCAAGTTCCCATTTCTCAATCGCTTGAGATAATCATCTTTAGGCAAGAACCCTTTTTCTCTCTCTAGCATTAAACCAAAGTTCTCTTCGCTCAAACATGGAAAATTAATTAATGGCTCTGAATCTGATCCTCCATTTCTAAAACTCAAGCCTTCATCATCATCACTCTTGATTTCATAGCTTTGGCCATTGACAAGATCATCCTCATCAAAGCACAAACTTTTGGTTCCTTCTATACATAGCATATTTGATGCTGCATAATCAAAACTCTTAACATCAGACATTGGAAAATCGCATAAAGAGTAGATTTTTAATGGGATTTTCCTTGAGAAAAGATTTTAGCACGTCAAGTTGGTATAATGAGTTCTTCCTATATATGAACCTACAGTGTGATGACAGATGGAGGTTCTAGAGAGAGAAAGAGAATTTTAGAGAGAGAGAGCAAATGAACCTCTTTTGTAGGGTAAAGGGGAGTTTTTGCTTTTGTTTTCCCCATTAATGGGCTTCTTCATGATCCAAGGGAGATTGAGGATGGAGGACTCAAGAAGAAAATAAAAATATAAAAGGAAAAAGGAAAAAGAAAAAAGAAAAGGAAATTAAAAAACAGAAACAGAAATTGCAATATATTTTGGAAATGAGAAAAGGAAAATTGTATTATCGATCCTCGATCTATTGCTTCAGTAGCAAGTTGGTATATACGAGATATTTGATCACAACAAGCATTGGACGGGACAACATGGAGAGGAATGCACTTTGTGCACTGGTGCAATGTTATGTGATTATTATTGGACGTGCACAAGTTGGTCTCTAAGAGATCATTGATGCATTGGACGTGACAACATGGAAAGGAATGCACTTTGTCTCTCCGGGGGTGCATGTATTGCCCCCTAGTGGTTGGGCATCTATGCCGGCTAGTTTACTTATAGATATAATGAAGGGTATATTCCTTTTCATTTCACTTTGCCCATTATAGTTTATTAGAAATTGGAATACTCGCCCTTATATCCTTTTGGTTGATCTCACTTCATTTGTTTTCTTGTCCTTTTACTTTTTATTTTGAAGTTTGTTAGGTCTCAAAAGGTCCCTTATTTTGTTATAGTTTGTTCTTGAATCATGTTAAATTCGTAAAAATGAAATAATTTTATACGATTTTGTGTGAGAACCCAATTACTGGCCACACAAATTGTTTCATTAAATTGAAAGTATGTTGCAAAGCAACGAAACATTAAAGTGATAATGATCATACTGTGAATGTTCGTGATATCATTTCGTATTTTTAAATGATATATTTTAAAACAGGATATAAAATGTCATTCAAGTGATGATTATCATGATAAAGAGCGTTCCGACTTTTCGTATGGTTGTAATTATGTAAATCACTTTTTAATTTTTAGTTTCTGGTCTGTATCTAACTTAAACAATTACATTAATAACGCATGTCCTATACTTTCAACGCATAAAGATAACAACTCAAAATTAACGTTCCACTTATATGTAGAAGGAAAGAAAATATATTATACTATTCAATTATATATTTAAATATTCTATCTAAAAATATAAATACAAAACATATGTGAATAAAAATTGTAGATCGAATCTCAAAATATTAGAACTCCATTTGATAGGACTATTTATCTCAACAAGATAATAAGAAACTATATCAATAAGATAACCTTCACAAGTGAACAGATAAAATTCACATTAACGAGGGATATAGATTAAAATGAGTATGCATTCACACTATTTTGGTATTATCTAACTTTTAGATGATTATAAAGTTTCAACCATCTTGTCATATTCTAATGTAATTTTACTAACTCAAACTCGAAATAGAATTGATCTAGTTCAATGCTACTTTCGAATTGAAAACTATACAAATACAAGTTAAATCGAATTTATCGAATCAATGCATCAAAAGAATTGAATTAATTTATAATCATTTCTAGAGCATACCCTTCTTCCAAGCAAGGAAGAGAACTAAAATATGCTTCAGCATTTTTTGACAAGAAACAAAAAGTGTTAGCATTTATGATGTTGTTATCTCCTCTTTGACATTCATTATTTCAAAATTATTTAATTCTCATATTCATTTTCATCCACATTTATACAATAAAATATTTTACACTTAAATCCAAAAAGATTTATTACTTTTTAATCACACATTCTCCAAAAAACTACTATTCAAAACTTCATTTTCTCAAAATAATGGTCATCAAACATGGCCTAATTTAACTATCATTATGTTTTTACTTTGTGTTATTAATTTATTGCATATACTATTTTCCAAGAACACTTCATTCCATGGTGGGCGAATAATATTTTGTATCAAATTTTATTTTGGGTTTTCTTATAATTAAATATTACTTTAACCCGATTTGTTTCCTCCTCGTTCTACTTGTAATGGCCAGGAATTTTCTCGTACTTATATATATATATACTAGTTTTGGCCCGTGCATTACGTTATTTTTAAGGTAATATTAGCGTCGAATCTGAAGGATTATAGAGTTAACAAAATGAAGTTAATTTAACAAAGTAAATTTACATATGATTTCATTTCACCCAATATAATACGGTTTTGAAACATGTATGAACAAATAAAGAAAACTTCAACAAGATCTTATATATTGTCTGATTATGTCTCTGGTGATCCATACTGAATTGTTTTGATAGGCTAAAGTAAATTAATAGAATGGACTATGCTAACATTACAATCGATGTTGAACACAGTCCAATTCCAATGGGAATGTCAAATGCATTCAGCAGCCATAACTGTAGTGTGGAAGCATGACATAATATGTCATCCTTTTTGGTTTAGTTTCATTTGACAAAATACAGTGTGTTGTAGGAATGCCATACATGGAGACACAATAACTATGTGTGTGACTTGTTCAAGAGAGTAGAGCACAATTTACTTATTTTCTTGTAATACAACACAATGTTACTGAGGAATTTGTCAAATTATTTACAGTAATTATTCCAATATTGTTACCTGCAATTGTTCATACGGGAGGAAATACTGATTCCTGTATCAATTTTTTATTTGTGGAAATAATTGAAAGTCAACATTTATCATACGAATAATGGCAGGCTAGATTGTCATAAAAAGAATTGAGAGGGCTACTGTTCTTATATATGTGCCAGACACACAAATGCATCATTCATTACATACATATATGATATATGTCCAAAAAGGTACTGTTTTTTTTCACAATCCTGTTTGAAGAAATAATTTCCCAAAGAAAAGATGCATGTGTAAGGCCCAGACCACACACAATATGAGAATCAAAACAAACTTTAATTTTCAGTAAAGAGAAAACTGTAGAAATTAAAGATTGAACACAAGAATTATTACGGCCTAAGCCCCGGAGGTTCGGTGACCGCTTCAAACACCTACATCCCCCGTTGAGCATCCAC